>CAUYRH010106354.1:0-64575 GCA_963574655.1 Perodicticus potto
TTTACTCCATTCAGTAAAATATTAGCTGTGGGTTTGTCATAGATAGCTTCGATCAGTTTCAGAAATGTGCCACCTACGCTTATACTCCTCAGTGTTCTAATTGGAAAAGGATGCTGGATTTTATCAAATGCTTTTTCTGCATCTATTGAGAGGATCATATGATCTTTGCTTTTGTTTCTGTTAATATGATGGATAACGTTTATGGACTTGCGTATGTTAAACCAGCCTTGCATCCCTGGGATGAAACCTACTTGATCATGATGTATGCCTCTTTTAATGATAAGCTGAAATCTATTGGCTATGATTTTGTTGAGAATTTTTGCATGTATATTCATGAGTGACATTGGTCTGAAATTCTCCTTTTTAGTTGGGTCTTTTCCTGGTTTTGGTATCTCCAAGAATCTTTATAGTTTCGTGTCTTAAGTTTCAATCTTTTATCCAGTGAGAGTCAATTTTTGTTAATGGTGAAAGGTGTGGGTCCAGTTTCAGTCTTCTACTAGTCGCCAGCCAATTCTCCCAGCACCATTTTTTAAATAGGGAATCTTTCCCCCAATTTATATTTTTGATAGGCTTATAAAAGATCAAATGACAATAAGTGTCTGGGTTTATCTCTTGGTTCTCAATTCTGTTCCATGCATCTCTCTCTCTATTTTTAGGCCAATACCATGCTGTTTTGATTACTATAGATTTATAATTTAGTTTGAAGTCTGGTAGTGTGATTCCTCCTGATTTGTTTTTATTTCTGAGTAATGTCTTAGCTATTCGAGGTTTTTTTCTGATTCCATATAAAATGAAGTACTATTTTTTCCCAGTCTTTAAAGTATCATGGTGGTGCTTTGATAGGGATTGCATTAAATCTATAGAATGCTTTGGGTAGTATGGACATTTTAACAATGTTGATTCTTCCCAGCCATGAGCATGGTATGTTTTTCCATTTGTTAACATCTTCACCTATTTTTTCTCAGAGTTTCATAATTCTCTTTATAGAGTTCTTTCATGTCCTTTGTTAGGTAAATTCCAAAATATTTCATCTTCTTTGGCACAATTGTAAAGGGAATAGAGTCCCTGACTCTTTTTTTGGCTTGACTATTCTTGGTATATATAAAAGCTACTGATATGTGAGTATTGATTTTGTAACCTGAGATGCTACTCTGTTCCTTGATCACTTCTAAGAGTTTTTTGGTTGAGTCCTTGGGGTTTTCCAGGTATAAAATCATATTGTCTGCAAAACTAGAAAACAAAGATCATATGATTCTCTCAATAAATGGAGAAAAAGCTTTTGACAATATCCAGCATCCTTTCATGATCAGAACACTTAAGAAAATAGGTATAGAAGGGACTTTTCTTAAACTGATAGAGGCCATCTACAGTAAACCCACAGCCAATATCATATTGAATGGAGTAAAATTGGAAACATTTCCCCTCAATTCAGGATTCAGGCAAGGTTGCCCATTGTCTCCACTGCTTTTTAACATTGCAATGGAAGTCTTATCCATTGCAATCAGGCAAGAGAAGGTAATCAAGGTTTGGATACTTTTTAATTCTTTCACTTGCCTGATATCTCTGGCTAGGACTTCCTGTACAATGTTGAATAAAAGTGGTGACAGTGGACACCCTTATCTTGTTCTAGTCTTAGGGGGAATGCTTTCAACTCCTCTTCATTCAGTAAAATGTAGGTTGTGGGTTTGTGTTATATGGCTTTCATAATTTCAAGGCATGTTCCTTCTATGCCTGCTTTGTTGAGGGTTATCATGAAAAAGTGTACTTGATTTTATAGCATACTTGTTCTGCATTTATTGAGATGATCTTTGTTTTGGTTTATGTGGTGAGTCATGTTTATTGATTTATATTTGTTGAACCATCCTTGCATCCCTCATCCTTGTATCCTTGCATCAGATAAAACCTACTTGATTATGGAAAATTATCTTTCTTCATGTGCCGTTGAATTTGGTTTGGTAGTATTTTGTTGAAGATTTTTACATCTATGTTTGTGAGGGATATTGATCTAAAATTTTCCTTTTTCTGTTATGGCTTTTCCTGACCTTGGTGTCAAGATGATGTTGGCTTTGTACAATGAATTAGAGAGATTTCTTTCCTCTTGATGTTATGGAATAATTTCTGTAAGACAGTTTCCATTTTCTTTAGGTCTGGTAGAATTTAGCTGTGATTTGGTCTAGTATAGAGATTTGTTTTTTGGGAGATTCTTAATTACTGCTTCAATCTCACTACTTATTAGCATCCCATTCTAACCACCTGAGCTGATCTTCACTACTTATTATTTCTTCCAGATTTCTATTTCTTCCTGACTCAGATTTGAGAGGATGCATGTTTTTAGGAATTTTTCCATTTTCTCTAGGTTTTCTAGTTTGTGTGCATGGAGGTTTTTGTAATTCATCATTGACTCAAGTATCATTCAACAGCAAGTTGTTTAAATTCCATGACTTTGTGTAGATTTGAGCGTTTCTCTTTGAATTGATTTCTAGTTTTATTCCACTTTGGTCTGACAAAATTCTTGATGTGATGTTGATTTCCTTATTTATTCTGACTTACTTTGTGGCATAACACATGATCAATTTTGAAAAATGTCCCATGTAATGATGAGAAGAATGTATATTCAGTAGTTTTGGAGAAGAATGTTCTGTAAACATTTATTCGGTGCATTTGTTCTAGAGTCACATTTAAGTCTAATGTTTTTAAAATTTATTTTCTGCTTTGGTGATTTCTCCATTTTTGTCAGTGGGGTGTTGAATTCCCTACAAATTATGATGCTACTGTTTATTTCTTTGCTTTAATTCATAGAACTTCCTTTATGAATCTAGGAGCTTTTTTGCTATGTGTATATATATTTAGGATTATTTTGTCCTCATGTTGAATCACTCCATTTACCATTATGTCATGAACATTTTTTGTCACTTTTATTAGCCATTGTTGATTTAAAATCTATTTTATCTGATACAAGAATGACTACATTTGCTTTCTTTTGGTTTCCATTTGCATTAAATATTTTTTCTATCCCTTTCACTTAGTCTATGTGAGTTCTTGTGAGTTAGATGTGGTTTTCTGGAGGCAGTATTTGGTAGTGTTTTTCAAACATTCAGGCTATGTCTATTATTTTTTCCTTAATAAGTCTGCTTTCTATCCCTAAAAAGAACTTGGAATTTAATCAACACCTCCATCACTCTCCTTCAACTCAAAAACAACAGCTAATAGAGCTTTTTCAATCTTAACTATTCTTGCATGCAGCCTCTTGCTCAGCTCAGAGAATTTTCTAGAGCATGTTTCTCATGTTTTTGAAATTATGCTTACTTTCCGAGAACAATAGGAGGTGCAAGATCTATTCTTTTTGGTTTTTCCTAAACAAGATTTATATTTCTTCTAGGAGTCCTAGATCCTTTTGTTAAGAATAAATATGATTTTACACAAAAATCTGGTTTCTAGGGTTGCATATGGGAGTTTGTGGGTTAAGTGCTAGTGTTGCTATGAGAATGTGCCCCCTAGTGACAGTGTTAGAAAATAGGTGAATTATCGAGTTCATAATTTTTTCTGCTCCCACCATTTCATTCAAGATCACTGAATACATACATGCACATATAATTAAAGTAATATTGTAATTTAAGGAAGAACTCATGGAATGAATCACATTCAGAAACTAGATTTTAAGAAGGATATCTAATTGGCCGAGTACTTGTCTTAGTCAGCTTGGGCCACTGTAACAAAATATTATAGAGTAGGTGGTATGATCAGCCGACATTTATTTCTCACATCCTGGGGTCTGGAAGTCTACCACCAGGGTGCCAGCATGGTCATGTTCTGGTAAGGGCTCTTTTCCATGGTTGCAGAGTGTCTTCACATGGCAGAGAAAGAGAGGGAAAGAACTCTCTGAGCTCTTCTGATAAAGCACTAATCCTATCCTAAAAACCTCATGATTTTATCAAAACCTAATTACTTCCTAAAGATTCCACCTCCAAATGACATTTCATTGGGGATTGGGGTTTTTGCAAATGGCTCACTCCATAGCAGTACAGTAAGTGAAGTCAAAGAACGGATGGTGTCTTTATCACAGAATTGTACTTTTTCTTTTCCTTTGACTTAACAAGCCTATTTTCTCTCACTTAGGAGGATCTTGGGATTTAATCAACAGCTTCATCTCTTCCTCTACTGCAAAACAAAGCTTTTGTGTCTTCATGTACAATGTAGATACAATGCGTATACTAAAAGTGTTTGTTCACTGTTCAAAACTGTCATTTGCCATCTTGTGCTCAACTTTTCATTCAACTTAGAGAAATTTCTAGGGCAGAGCTTATCTCAAGCCTATAATTGCCTTTGAAAACATAATATATAACAAAAGAGAAAGATGGGGATGTTTATTAAATTTTTATTGTGCATAATTATTATTTCTTAGGAAATTGCTAAATATTCTAAGTGACTCAAAAGCGAATTGAGAAATTGCACATGACACACTGACTTAGTGCTCTAAACATAATTATGGAAGTTTTTACTAAAATTTTTTTTTTTTTAGAAGTATTGCTTTCTCAATTTCCTTTTTTGTTCCTTGCCACATCTCCCAGAGTGTATCAAGGTAAATTCTCGTCTTTGAAGATATTTCTTCTTTTGAGTTACCTAACTTATATTTGGAACTTTCCGATCTCACCAGAATAGGTAAAACTGGTGCTCAGTCTCCAATATTTCTCAATATATTTCTCTATCTACAGAAATATACGCTTGGGGGAAAAAAATAAGAGGTTCCTGTTTTTCCTGACCACTGAACAAGAAGACAGTAATCACACAATGGGGCTAGAAGAATCTCAAAGTCAACGTGAGTACTTTTTCTCTTTTCAATTTCAAACAGGCAGTTGGAATTATGATCAAATTTAAAGATATGAGTGCAGCTCATAAAGATTGAGTGTAGTTTTAAAGATTGTAGATGATGGTGATGGGGAGGAAGAGGTGGAAGGAAATGATGATGAATTTGGCCAAGAGGAAGGACATAGATTCAAATAAGTTGGGTAACAGAACTTTCTTTATAAAATATAGAGTGAACCAAGAGAGGAGATAAAGAATATAAAAGAGAAATAAGATAAAAGGAGAATAAAGTGGGGAGATTATTTTATTTATTTATTTATTTATTGACAGAGTCTCACTTTGTCATCCCCAGTAGAGTGCAATGGCGTCATAGCTCACAGCAACCTATAACTCTTGGGGTCAAGAGATTCTCTTGCCTCAGATTCTGGAGTAGCTTGGACCTCAGGCGCCCGCCACAATGCCTGGCTGTTTTTAGAGATGGGGTCTTGCTCTAGCTCAGGCTGGTCTCAAACTGAGCTCAGGCAATCTGCCCACCTTGGCCACCTAAAGTGCTGGGATTACAGGTGTGAACCTCTGCTCCTAGCCGGGGAGATTACTTTAAAAGGAGGAGGGAAAGGAAGATGTAGAAAACATACTAACTTTGGCTCGGTGCTTGTAGCTCAGTGAATAGGGCACCACCGAGGCTTGCCAGTTCTAACCTGGCCTGAACCTGCTAAACAACAGTGATAACTGCAACCAAAAAATAGCCTGGCATTGTGGCAGGCGCCTATAGTCCCAGCTCCTCAGGAGGCTGAAGCAAGAGAATCGTTTAAGCCCAAGAGATGGAGTTTGCTGTGAGCTGTAACACCAGTATTTTTGGATACTCTGTCTCCAAAAAAAAAAAAAAAAGAAAACATACTAATTTAGGCTCATGATATATTAGAGGTTCTGACTGAATTTGAATTAAATGATAATAATGGTTTTGTATTCAAAAACATTAATATTTTTGAGAAATATATAGCATAAATGAAGAAATATGTAAAGTTAAAATTAAAGTTTTGTTTCATCTATTCATCCTACCATGGCAAACTTCAATAGGATCACACAGCACAAAGTTCTGAAAAGTACCTTTTTATGCAACAATATGTCTAGGAGATATTTTATGCCAGTACATACTGCTATACATGATTATTTAATTGCTATATGGAATTTCTTTAGATGAATTCACCATAATTTAGAACTTCTACTGTTGATAATACACATGTAAATACTAGGTTCCAGTGTTTTTATTTAATTTCTGAAGTACTGCAATGTATGTCCTTTAACATAAATAAGTTGTTATTCCCATAGAACACATAACTGTAACTGAAATTTTTGTGGTAAATGTTATGCATTTAAAAATTGATCAGTGGGCTTGGTGCCTGTAGCTCAGTGGTTAGGGTTCCAGCCACATACTCTGGGGCCGGTGGGTTCGAACCCAGCCAGGGCCTGCTAAACAACGACAACAACAACAACAACAAAAAATCTGGGTGTTGTGGTGGGTGCCTGTAGTCCTAGCCACTTGGGAGGCTGAGGCAAGAGAATTGCTTAAGCCCAAGAATTTGAGGTTGCTGTGAGCTGTGACGCCACCGCAATCTACCGAGGGTGACATAGTGAGACTCAGTCTCAAAAAAAAAGAAAAAAAAAAGTAAAAAAATAAAAATTGATCAGTGCTACTAAATTGATCCTTGTAAAAGCCATTTCTAATTTACGGTCTCAGCAACAACATTTATTTCCTCACCAAGAGTGCTTATTATCCCTCAGCCTGTCAACATTGCACATTTTAAATTTATTTCTGATATGGAAAACCTATACCACAATCTTTTAGTTTATAGCTCCCTGATTAAACATACTTTTGTTTAAAGGCTGTTTTATAATTTCAAGGAATTAAATTTTCATCAAATTTCCTGCTCAAGGTTTTACTCAGTTATCAAGTTGATTTTTGAAATTCTATGTATGTTCTGGATATTATGACAAGACTGTTTTTCCATGAGTTCCTTGTCTTTTAACATTGTTTATGTTACATATGTTTTATATTTATGTACCCAAATTATTAATTTTTTATGGCTTTGAGTTTTTGTCTTGCTTATGACAGCCTTCCTTATTTCAAAATTACAAAAAAATTGTTTACTTTTTTTATTTAGTAATTTGTTTTTCAGTAAGCTTTAAAATTGCTTTATTCTGAGGAAATATTTTAGCTCTCCTCTAGATTTAAAATATTTTGGATGCCTTTCACATTTAGCTTGCTTCTTGGTAGAATTGGTGTACCTAACCTGTGGCTGAGAGAAGTTAACCTCTTTATTTTTCTTTTTGTCCTAATAGAAGGAGGTGAACCTTCCCAGCTGATCCCCTGGACTGTTGCTATTGTTTGCATTTCCCTTCTTGGGGCCTGTTTTAGTGCTAGTTGTCTGGGTAAGTTGTTAGCCAAAGTGCCACTCTTCTTGAATTATGTTCCCAACCCACTTTCATAAAGTTGCTCTAAGCCTTAGATATCTTGATTTTCCCAACACAGTCAATCTATAATCCCTTCAGTGTCTTGGATTTAAAATTCAAAGTTGTATACTTTACCTTCTATTTTTTGAGAGTGTTGCCTTATGTCAGGGGATAAAAGATGAAATTTAGGTCATTTTCTGTATATGTAAAATTTGGTTAGTATGTTAATTTGTTTTTATGCTGCTATAAAGAAATGCTCGAGGTTGGGTAATTTATAAAGAAAAGAGGTTTATTTGGTTCAGGGTTCCCATTGTATAAGCATGGCACCAGTGTCTACTTATGGTGGAGGTTTTAGGGAGCTTTTAGTCAGGCAGGAAGGAGAAGGCGGAGCAGGTGTGTCACATGGAGAGAACAGGAGCAAGAGAGGCAGAAGGAAGTGCCAGCCTCTTTTAAACAACCTGATAAAGTAAGAAATTACTCATTATCACAGGGAGGGCACCAAGTCATTCCTGAGGGATCTTTCTCCTTGGCCCAAACACTTCCTACCAGGCCGCACCTCCAATACAGGGGATCAAATTTCAACATTAGATTTGGAGGGGCCAAACGTACAAAACTTAACGATGAGTATAGTAAATTATCCCTTATTTGGACTGGTAATACAAAGGGCTATGTCTTATGCCAAGAGTAAGCAGCAAAAAAGGCAACTCTCAGACAGACTGGCTTTGAAAAGAACAAGGTTAGAACACTTCTTCTTATTTCTTTTGTCTTTTTGAAACTCCTTGTTGAGGTTTGATTAACATATAAAAAGCTGCATGTGTTTAATGTCTGTATCTCAAGTTTAGTAATAAGTATACAGCCCTGAAACCATCACCACCATCAAAATGATAGGAATGCATTCTTTCTGATTTCAAAATCTAAAATGAAGTTATTACAATTTAAGTACTGTGGTATAGGTGTAAGACAAATAGACAGGAGGAAAATTAGAAGAATATCACCTTACCCTTTTCAGAATGGTTTTTATTAACAAGTTGAAAAAAGATAGATGCTGCCAGGGATGCAGAGAGGAAGGAACTCGTACATATTCTTGGTGAGACTGCAAATTAGTACAAATTCTTTGGAAAACAGTACAGCAACACCTTAAATAACTGAAACCAGATCTACCATTTGATCCAGCAGTCCCATTACTGGGTATATATCCAAAGGAAAAGAAGGCTTTCTACAAAAAGACACCTGCACTTGAATGTTTATTGCAGCACAATTCGTAATTTCAAAGATGTGAAATCAACCCAAGTGCCCACAGATTCATGAGTGCATTAATAAAATGTGGTATATATATATATATTCCATGGAGTGCTATTCAGCCATAAAAGAGGATAACTTAATGCCTTTTGCAATCATTTGGATGGAACTGGAGATCATTCTCCTAAGGGAAGTATCTCAGGAATGGAAAAACATACACCATATGTACTCACCATTAAATTGGAACTAACAAATTAGCACACATGTGTGCAGAGGGAAGTAAAACTCAGTGGAAGTCAAGCAGAGAAAGAGGGGAGGGGCAAAAACCTACCTATGGATACAGTGAACACTGGGTGATGCACACACCTATAGCCATTACTCAATACTACAAAGCTACCCATGTAAACAAAAACATTTGTACTCCCTAATGTTTTGAAATTAAAAAAAAAAAGAAAAAGTACTAAATAAGCACAACAGAAAAGAGTAAATGGAATGTGTAACAAATGCAGACAAAAAGGTCAACCTCATTAGTTATCAGGGAAATCAAATGCAACTTACAATGAGATGCCATTGCAAACATTGTAAGACAGCAAATGCTAGAACTTTGCGAAGCCAAGGTGAGAAAATCAGGAGTTTAAGACCAGATTGAGCAAAGTGACATCCCATCTCTACTGAAAATAGAAAAATTAGTCGGGCATCATAGCAGGTGCCTGTAGTCCCAGCTACTCTAGAGGCTGAGGGAGGAGGATCACTTGAACCTAGGAGTTTGAGGTTACTATGAGGTAGGATGACATCACGGCACTCTAGCCTGGGGCAATAGAGTGAGACTCTAAGAAAAAAACGGTATGTTGCTACCAAATATTGATAATGCTGTGGAGCAACTGCCCCTATAATGAATTGCTACTGGTGGGAAATTTGGAAAAGTTCACTGGTATCATAGTTTTCAATATGCATAGCCTATTACCAGCAATTCCACTCCTAGATCTGTACCCTACAGAAATGCCTGTGATGTGTACTAGGTTGCATGGTCAAAAATGTGCAGGGTAGCATTTTCTGTAGTTCACAATAGCCAGATACTGGAAACACTGTATATGTACACCAGAAGTAGATTAGGTAAATATGTTTTATTGTATGAAGGCAATAAATCACTTTCTAGCAATGAAAATGGATGAATTACAGTTATATGCAACCACCTGGATAAATTCTAGAAACAATACTGAGCAGAAGATAGAATCAGAAGAATACATGCCAGATGATTGCATTTATAGAAAGTTCACAAGCAGGTAAATCTGATCTCCTTGGTTTGGGGATATGTTATTAAGTGGTAAAATTGTGAGGAGTGTTACTTTAAAAGCCACAAAATTTTTACATTCAAGGAGGGAAAAAGGGATGTGAAGGCTACCTGGGGTGTTGATAATATTCTGGTTCTTGAGCTGGGTAGTTGTTACCTGGAGAGTTCACTTTACAATAATTTGCTGTACTATGCATTTATGTTTTTCAATTTTTTGCATTTGGTTATATTTTAAAGTAAAAATATTTTTTAAAAAGTATACACCTTATAAATCTTTGAAGAACAATCCTAGTGCTCACAGAAATTCCCCACTCTAACACAAATTTTGATAGAAATACATGCTTAAAAGCATGTGCACGCAAAAGTTTGCAAAATTACTCCTATGAAGCACAAAATTAACAATATGATAATAAAAATACAACATTAATTTTCAACAGTTTCAACCAAGTTACTTGGAGCTAGAACAAAAGAACTACATAGGAAGAAAAAAGAATGTGAGGGTCTCACCTATTAGGATAAGAGAAAGATTAGAGAGATCATCCTCTATTTTCCCAATTAAGTGCTTATACAGGAAAATGAACTAACTGTTTTTTCTTCTTGACAGTAACTTATCACAACTTTCTACGCTGTAAGAGAGGCACCAGAATGCACAAGTTACTTGACTACCATACAAAGCTGACATGCATCAGAGAGACTTCAGAATTGAAAGGTACAGATGGCAGAGAGACTGAGGAAATTTCTCTCTTATTTCCACTTTCATTCAAATTCATACTATGTTTTTTTTTGTTTTTCATATTCCGATTTAAAGAATATCAGTAGTAAGTAGGAAAGATTAAAATGACATGAGAATCTGAGTCAGAAGTGAACATCAGGACATTAAAATTGAATTATTTTTTAGGACTATAATAGGTTGACTAACTGAAAAATATAACTTAATAAATTTATGGAACTTTTTTGACATCCCCAAATAACATCAATTTAATTCCATTTTCCATTGTTTCAGACCTGTTATGTTATAAGGACAGTTTTCTTTTAGAGTGTATAGCTTTGCTGAGATGTCTTTATTTCTTTTCTTATTCTGGAATTTGTAAGGTCTCATTTAGGAGAATGGGAAATGCTTGAATTTTAGCAGATTCTTTGCCCTATTTAGATAAAATTTCCTGAATAAAGCTTTGTTATATTAACAAATATGTGTTCATATTAAACACATTAAATATGGAAGTAAATAGATGTATAGACATTGAATAATAATGTCTTTTAAGAGAATGCTTTATAATTTTTTTTTGTAATTCTTATGTTATTTCCAATACTTACATTTAGAACATATTTAGAAAGATGATTTTCAGGATTTTTGTGAGGGACAGGGGAAACAATGATTTTGGTATTACTGGCATTATTCCCACAAGTGCTCATTGGATATTAGCTAGTAGATTAGCTATGCAGTCTGTTACTGATAATATACTCCTTTGTTACTAATTTCCATTTTAATTTTCACCCAAGGGAACATCTGGAATTGCTGTCCTGTTGGCTGGAGAGCCTTCCAGTCTCATTGTTATCTTCCTCTTAATGATAGAAATACGTGGGCTGAGAGCGAAAGAAACTGTTCAGGGATGGGAGCTCATCTGGTGACCATCAGCACAGAAGCTGAGCAGGTGTGTCAGGAAGATCCCATCAGCTTCTCTGCTGGTTTGAATCTCTGCAGAGAAAGAGAAATCTCTTTGTTTTGTTAGACCTCTTCCCCTTATGCTTCACCTGCTCTTTTTGGCTGGAAACCCTTTTCTTCCGCTCCCATTTTTCTTTCTATGGCCAACTTCTTTTGGTCTGCCCAGATTTGATTCCTGTGTTATCTCACCTAGAAAGTGAGCCTGACCAGCCTCTCCAACCTTCCTAATCTAAGTTAGAGATACATCTGTGGTACTTTGTGCACAGTGAGATCATGGCATTTCCTCCAGGCTACTATAATTGTCTGTTCACGTCCCCATTGCTTCCAGTGACTCCTCTTGGGTGGAGGGCTGGGGCCATGCTTTCCTCATCTTTGAGCCTCCAGTGTCCTTCCTGTGCAGTGCCAGGCACACTGGTTCGGTCTTGATAAATGAATGGTTAATTAGTACTAAAGTATCTTCTCAGGTTAAAGTATAGGAAAAAGAGTTCAAATGTCTTCTAAATGAAGAAATCTTAATTCAGTTCTTTAAAAGCTAAACTTTATTTTCCTCATGTAATGTATTTCCATACATGTATGATGACTCAAAATCTACTCTTTTTTAAATTTCAAATATTATGAGGGTACACATGTTTTTGTAATTCTTGAGTCAGGGCTATAAGTGTGCCCATCACCCAAGTCATGTTCATTGTACCCATTAAGTAGGTTTTTGTCCATGTCTATTTCCTTCCTTCCCCCTGTTTGATTTCCACTGAATTTTACTTCCCTCTGTGTACATGTGAGCTCATCAATTATTTCCATTTTGATAGTGAGTACATGTGATGTTTGTTTTATGATTAAAATGGAATTTAATGTAATTTGTATACAATTTAGAAAGGCAATTTTAGAAACAAAAGTTCCTAAAATATCCAATCTTATTAAGCATTATAATGAGAGGGCTTCAAGTATTATCTCATTTAATCTTCATAGTAATTTGGTGAAGTAGTGGAATTGTCCTCTCTGAAGTTGAGAAAAATCAAGGATTAGTGAGATTAAAGTGCTTAACAACATTACAGGGCGGATTTGAAAATAGATCTATCTGATACCAAAGCTTTTGTGCTTAACTGCTGATCTGATCTATTTGACTTCTTTCCTTTATCTCCAACAAAACAGCCATCATTTGATAAGTGAAACTATATTTTTAAAAATTTGCATCTTTTTATGCAGAACTTTACTATTCAGTTTTTGGATAGACGGTTTTCATATTTCCTGGGACTTACAGATGAGAACTCTGAAGGTCAGTGGCGCTGGGTGGACCAGACACCATATGACCCGCACATGGTGTGAGTATATCAGGCGAAATTAAGAAGATTTATGGGTAAAGGTGGGGAGAAGGTAGTAAGAATTCATTTTAGGTAGAGTATAGTTATGTGAAAATGTTGCTTAGAATAGAGCACTGTATGTGTTCAGTAACTTCTATATGCTCTGTCCCAGTCACAAAACGATCCTATGACTTCAGTGAAATTTTCAGTGTCCTTATTTGTATGATGTCAATGAAAGAACAGAGAACATGAGAGTGATGTGAAAAACATTTTCTTAGACTAACATTTGGATAAAAATTATTTTTGAAATGGGGTGATCAGCTTGCCATTTTTATCTTTGAATCTAGTATTGTTTAGTACAAATATAATGAAAAGATACATGTGTAATATCACATTTTTTAGCAGCCACATTAAGAAAATATAAAAACAAGTGAAATTATTTTAATAATATCTTAATAATTAATATATATTTAATCCAATATACCCAAATTTTATCATTTCAACATGTCATTAATATAAAATTATTACTGAGAACTTTTGCATATTTTCTTATGATAAATCTTCAAAATACAGTGTACACTTAACACTTAAAGCACATCTCAATACAGAGGAGCCACATTGCAAGGGCTCAGTAGTCACATGTGGCTAGTGACTGATGCATTTGACAATGTTGCTCTAAAATGCAGTCTCAGGACATTTTCTCTGAATTTTCCTCTGATATCTACCTATATCTATATTATTTATGTCTGTATTTATATCTATCTCTTTCTTCTCAGGTTCTGGCATAAGGATGAACCCAACAACTATGAGGAAGAAAACTGTGCTGTTCTTGTTTATGCAGAAGATAAATGGTCCTGGAATGATATTTCTTGTAACTATGAGAGAAGTAGAATTTGTAAGACATCTGGAATAGCATTCAACTAGAAACTTATGAAGTGGGTCTTTTTTTTTTGCAGCAGAGTCTCACTCTATCACTCAGGTGAGAGTGCCCTGGTGTCAGCCTAGCTCCTAGCAACTTCAAACTCCTGGGCTCAAGCAATCTTCCTGCCTCAGTCTTCCCGGTAGCTGGGACTACAGGCACGTGCCACAGTGTCCGGATAATTTTTCTATTTTTAGTAGAGACCAGGTTTTGCTCCTGCTCAGACTAGTCTCAAACTCCTGAGCTCAAACAATCCTCCTGCTTCAGCCTCCTGGAGTGCTAGGGTTACAGGTGTGAGCTGCTGCACCAAGCTGAAATGGTTCTTGTAATGGAGATGGAAAAGAAGAACCAATTAGAATAGTGCAGAATGTATATGCATTATTAGAATAGAGAAAGCTATTTCATGCTGGGTTATACACCATTTTTAATCATGATGGTCTTATTATTTTTGTTCAATTCACTCAAGATAATGTATGTGTGTGTGTGTGTGTTTGTCTGTCTGCTGTGTGCATATGTTAAGACAATATGTTTTTGGATGGTGCTTTGGTGAAAGGAATCATCTTCTCTGTGGAAACCAGTTTTTTGTTTTTTTTTTTTTGAGACAGAGCCTCAAGCTGTCACCCTGGGTAGAGTGCTATGGCATCACAGCTCACAGCAACCTCCAATTCCTGGGCTCAAGCGAGGCTCCTGCCTCTGCCTCCCAAGTAGCTGGGACTATAGGAGCCCGCCACAACGCCCAGCCATTTTTTGGTTGCAGCCGTCATTGTCATTTGGCGGGCCCGGGCTGGATTTGAACCCGCCAGCTCAGGTGTACGTGGCTGGCACCTTAGCCCGTTGAGCCACAGGTGCCGAGCCTGGAAACCAGTTTTTATTATCTTTTGTTTTCTTGATGATGTTTCAAAATGTTTACTTTTTAATTAGATGTATTGATTACTTTCTAACAGAATGGATTGAATAATACAATCTCTTTGTCATTTTCCCCCTGCTCAGATTCTTAGCTTTTAAAATTCAAAGGTGGGATATTCTAACTGGTAGTGGCATATCATTTTTTTAACCCAAATATCACAAACACATTAAAGATTTTAGACATTTTTATTGGTTGATGCTTTATTTCAGACTTTTTAATAATATCAGTCATTATATTGACATTCCATGAGCACATTTTTTAGGTCAGTGGTATAAGCAGTTCTGAATTATGGCATTGCACATGTACAAAAATATAAGTCTGCATATGTTTTTTAAAATGTACTTCTGACTCCACTCTTCCCAAAACAGAAAGTCTCAAGCTGACTTAATTTCTTTTTGAGTGGAAAAGTCCTTTACAGGCCACATTAACCAAACTCCTTCAATCCTTCAGCCAAGGAAATGAAATTCGTGGGAAGCCAAAGGACTGGCCCTCATGTTGCTAGTTCATGACGGACCAGAATTGTGACCCAGATCTGTGCTTCATTAGAGAGGAAATATATTCCCTTGGTATTACAGGACAGTTACTGGGATGACTTAGCCTCTTGGCTAATGAACAGATAAAATTTTTTAATTATTTGAAGTAACATTGTATCAGGACCTTCATTTTAATTTGAATCAGAAAGAATCACATTTTTAATCCATTTATATAAATTGTTACCATAAATGTATAGTTCCAGAAATTATGCTTTTTTGATGTATGTGGTATTAATTGTGAAGCAGTCACATCCAACTATACTAAAATATGGTGATGGTTCTTAAAATTCTAAATTTGCTGATTTTTTTTGATCTATACTAAAGAATTTCAAGCAATAACTTTTAACCTAACTTCCCTACTACTATTTCAAAAACAGTATTTACGGGTGGCAAGTATTTACCTGTAGCTCAAAGGAGTAGGGCATTGACCCCATAAGGTGGAGGTGGTGGGTTCAAATCCGGCCCTGGCCAAAAACTGCAACCCCCCTCCCCAAAATAGCATTTACTTTGTAAATTAGTTATTGATTTTCTGGGTTTAGAATATTGATGTTTGATTATGTGTGATGTTGTGTGTATGTGTGTGTCTGAGTTTAAAGATGATACTTTTAACCGAATTGTTTGTCAAATTCCCTGAATTATATAGCACAAAAAGTAACTTTGTCAAATTCACTGAATTAAATAGCACAAAGCCTTCAAAATCTGTTGAAATAACTTAATGTAAATACTAACGGGCTTTGTATAGTTAATTTTATCCATTTTTAAGTTGTATAAAACTGTATATAAAATAGAGATCCTGATGACAATAAAATATAACATCTTTTAAATTTTATTCATCTAGGTCTACATTTGTATCTACACATATAATCTGTTTCTCCCAATGCTGATCATTTCTCATTACTTCCATGGCTACCACCGTAGACCAAGCTACTGTTTCTCTCACCTGGATTATTACAGTGGCCTTTAGATTGGGCTTCAGTTTTCACTCTTATGGTTTGAATGTTGCCCCCAAGACTCATGTTGAAACTTAGTCCCCATTGTGATAGTTCTGAGGATCACTCAACTTTAAGAGGTGATTGTATCAGGAGGGTGCTGCTATTAATGGATTCATGGATTAATGAGTTAGACTGGGTTGGGAACTGGTGGCTTATATGAAGAGAAATAGAGACCCAAGCTAGCATGCTGGCATATTCAGCCTCCTCACCCTGTGATGCCCTGAGCTGCCTTGGGACTCCACAGAGCGTCCCCATCAGCAAGAAAACTCTCACTAGATGCAACTCCTCGATCTTGGATTTATCCTGTAAGACATATATTGCTTTTCTTTATAAATCACCCAGTTTGGGGTATTCTGTTGTAAGCCAAAGAAAACGAACAAAGGTGCACTCTTAGTCTCTTTTAGTCTCTTCTACTCTCCGGGTACCTCCTATTCTTCACAATTTCTTTAAGACAGCAAAGGTCATTTCACAGAAATGGATTCTAATTATTTTAGTACAGTCTGATAGTCCTAGAAGCTTGAAACTCAAAACACTTTAAATAGTGTTTTTACTTTAGAAAAATGTAATATATGTATGTGAATGTACGAAGTAAAATCTCTCTACCCCGAACACCAGCCCCCCAAATGCCTCTTCAGAATAACTATGATTATCAGTTTCTTATATAATTAATATATTTCCATCTATGTTTATATATAGTACATGTATACATACTGCAAAGTGTACAAGTGTATATAGGGTATATAAATTATATATGTACTATATAGTAGTAATAGTATGTATGATTATATATGAAATAAACATGCATGGTATATAATCTGAATTTTTTTATACTATCAAAAACATTACTTACATATTCTTTTAAAAAATGATTTAATTTGAGTCTCCCATTATCTACATATTCTTAAAAATCTTGCTTTTTTAACTTAACAATTTAGTTTGGAAATTTGTTGTAGTTCTCTTCTTTGTAAATAGTATTTCATTGTAGTGTATCATAAATTTTTTTTTTTTGAGACAGAGTCTCACTATGTCACCCTCAGTAGGGTGCCATGGCATCACAGCTCACAGCAACCTCAAACTCTAGGGCTTTTGTTGTTGCAGTTGTCATTGTTGTTTAGCAGGGATGGGCCGGGTTCAAACCTGCCTGCCTCGGGTGCCAAGTCTATATTGTATTATAATTTGAAATGATTTTAAAATGATAAAAATATTTCCCTTATATAATAAAATTGACAAGATAATGGCTGTGAAACAAACTATGAGAGCAAGCTCAGTTCAGATAGGAAAGAAAGGCTATGTTCCAAGAAGAATTTTTTTCCCCCCACAAAAATGTGGGTTGAATACTCCGCATTTGAATGTACTGAGAGGTGAGGTAGAACTTTGGAGAGTTAGGGAATTAATTATCTCAATATACAGAAAATTAGATAACTATGAAAAAATGATGCCAATATTAACTACATGAAAAATGTTTTTAAGAATATGTAATAATAATACAGTATATGATTCAGCTGTGACTAATATTTACATGTTCATAACTATCTAATGTTCCATATTGATTTAAAAACAAATTGTCACATACAGGGCAATGGGAACTATGTGTGTGTGACAGAGATACACAGAGGAGACCATCTTCATTTTCATGAGTGTGGAGTTAACATAAATTATCTAACATTGAAAAATATTAAGAAATTATAATATAAACTATATTTAGAAACTATTTGAAAGAAATAGAAACATGGAACTCAATAGAAAAAGAAGCATCTAAACTTTGAATGTGATAAAATCCATAAACCACTTAGTGAAAAATATTTAACATGAAAGGAACAAAAGGGATTCTCTCTCTCTTTTTTTTTTAAAGGATTTCTCTACATAGAGTCTATCCCAAACCTGTAGCAACTATTGTATTTAATGATAAATGATTAGAAGCATTTTCTTTAATGGCAAAAACAAAGCAAAGTTCTCATTACAGTAGCTTTTGTGCAATAATGTATTGGTGGTTCCTGCTAGCTCAATATTAGCAAAAGGAGTGGGAATGAAAAACAAACAAACAAACAAACAAAAAAAATTCTTGTTATTTCTAGACCAGAACTGTCCAAAGGAAATACAAGGCAAGCCAAAAATGAGTTGCATATGTTTAAATTTCCCAGTAACCACATCAAAAAAGCAAAAAGAAATGGGAAATTAATTCTAACAACTTATTCTACTGAAATGAACATGTCAAAAATATTGTTATTTTGGCTCGGGGCCTGTGACTCAACGGGCTAAAGTGCCAGCCAGGTACACCTGACCTGGTGGGTTCGAATCCAGCCCGGGCCCGCCAAACAACAATGATGGCTGCAACCAAAAAATGGCCGGGCATTGTGGCGGGCACCTGTAGTCCCAGCTACTTGGGAGGCAGAGGCAAGAGACTCGCTTGAGCCCAGGAACTGGAGACTGCTGTGAGCTGTGATGCCACAACACTCTGTCCAGGGTGATAGCTTGAGGCTCTGTCTCAAAAAAAAATATATTGTTATTTTAACATGTAATCAATATGAAATTATTAGTGACATATTTTGCATTCTTTTTTAATGAATTAATTTCTCAAAAATCTGCTATTTTACACTTCCAGCATGTCTCAATTAGGATAGCGCTCAACAGCCTCCTGTGGCGGATGGCTGAAGTTATACAAACAGTATAATAATAAATAAATAAACATAAAAGGTACTGTAATTCCAAATTTTTAAAAAAAAAAAAAAAAAAAAGGAGAGTTTAACAATGTTTCTGGATAAATTATCATTATACAAAAATCAACAATATAGTAACCCATAAAATATAGAAAATATATTCTAAATAAAATATTATACTTGCAATAGCAATAAAAGGATAAGATATCCAAGAATAAACTTGGCAAAATGTGCACATTTTCTGGAGAACATTTAAATTTGGTTGCAAGACATGTAAACTGACCTATTCAGACTCTGCCTCCTCACTCTGTGCTGAGAGACCTGCGTGGACACACCTACCTCACCCTGCCTCGTGCTCTGCTACTCACCTGGGGGTTCCTGCTTGGGTTCTGATACCCTAGTTGGCCCGTGAACTGTGGACATCCTACTGATCTGAGCCTAGGCTTTGAGACTTTAGGCCAGTCCACCCCTTGGCCAGGATACCCCCTGACCATTGGTGGCTGACTTCCTTACGCTGTCTTCCTCCCTCCAAGTCCCTCCCTCCCTTTACAACTGTCTCAGGCCAGCTCAGGTTCTAACTCCCTGAGGGGTAAACACAGGCCCCCTCAACTCGCCACCTCACATACATGCACACACATGTAATAGCCAAAAGGCCAAGAAGTGATTGGAATGATGTTCAATTAAGGTTTGAGGTAATTATTTTTCAACTTGGGATTTAAAAAGCTTTTCATTTTTATAGAATTGTGCTCTGTAGGAATTTTTGATAATAAATACGTATCATTTTTACAAAAAGTAGCAGAGTGATTTTTCTTTAAAAACACTGCCCCCCCTCCCCCAGTGGTAGTATTTAAATCTTAACAATAGTTTATTTTGGAAATATGCTCTTGGGCATATATGTATGATTAATTATCCTTTATTTTTGGTAAATCTCTGTTTTTTCTGATGCCTAAAGTGATTAAGTATTTGTGTAACCCTGCTTATAAAATGCCATATTTTAAAACAACTTCAACTGGATGATCTCCTTCTCAAAAAAGAATTTTTCAAATAGATAATTTGGGTTCCAATGATCTTTAATCACTAAAATCTGAGGAATTGTTTCTTTTCTTGACAAACTATGAAGACAAAGTTTAATTTTATAACTTAAATTATAACCACATATAGGGAAATAATGTAGAATAATATTTCCGTATGTCTTACAATCTAGAAATTAAATTTAATCAAATTATAACCACCAGCAGAGAAACATCAATGAACAACAACAAAAAAACTTCATCCTGGCTCGGCACCCACAGCTCAGTGGTTTGGGCACTGACCACATAAACTGAGGCAGGCAGGTTTGAACGTGGCCCGGGCCTGCGAAACAACGACGACAACTGCAACAAAAAAATGGCCAGGTGTTGTGGTGGGCACTTGTAGTCCTAGCTACGTGGGTGGGTAAGGCAAGAGAATTGCTTAAGCCCAAGAGTTTGAGGTTGCTGTGAGCTATGATGCCACAGCACTCTACTCAGGGTGATATATAGTGAGACTCTGTCTCAAAACAAATCAAAACAAACAAAAACAAAAAACAAAAAAACTTCATTGTCTTTCAATGTTTTCTCATTGATATTTATGATTTAAGAAAAGGGAATTAGAAAGTTGATGTTACCCTGAAAGTGAACACAATGTAACCTAAAAATTGTACCCTCATGTTAATTTGAAAAACTAAAAAAAAAAAAAAAGTTGAAGTTATGTGCATTGGATTACTTTTAGGTTGATGTTGGCTTGAAAGTATGTTGATTTCAGAACCAGATTGTCATAATGGCTAAAGGAAATGAACTTTTGTAAAGAAAGTTAACATAGTCACTTGTTCAGTTGATTTTTGTTGCTCAGTGATTACATGTTAATTTTCATATATGAATTTTTGAGGGTCTTCTTATGACATTGTGTGCAAGAAACGTGGTTATAAAAGCTGCCATGATATTTGCGTAGTCTTAGCAGTACTCATAGATTACTATGTACTAAATGCATTCTCTTGAGATAAGAAAGTATGAAGCTGAATCTTCTCTAAAACAGTTTGACTATTGGACTCTGATCCTAACTGAGGAATAAACACAAATTCAGGTGAGATCCAGCCAGTTAGTCAATAAGAATAGAGAGCAAAGAGAGAGCCAGAGTTGAATGGGCTCCATTGCAGTTTGTTCGGAGTTGAAGGTCAGCATGGTCTTCCCTGAGGAGGTGCAGTGAAGGCCTGTGGCCAGGAAGTCCACACCTGTCTCTGCGCATGAGTGAGTTCCCTGAGTTAGAGGAGCTTTTTACTCATTATTATGGGAGAGGATAGAGAGGATATTTGTGTGTGAAGGAGATAAAAACAGTGTGAAATCAAGAAGAGAAGGCAGATTTTTCAGAAGCCAGAAAAAAAGAACTTGACCCAGAGTCAGAATTCAGGTGACTGTTCAAAGGCACTTTCCAAAATCCTCCTCCTTGCTGGACTCTGTACTTGGTTTATGTCCTGTACTTTCATGTAAATACTCAAAAATGGCCACATGGACTGAAATGAGCATTCCTTTCTTCTCATGGCATTTGCTAGTAATTCTGGGAAGAGGACCTGAGACTAATGTAGAGAAAAAAATGCACTTCAGTCAGTTATCGTGAATTATAACATTCAAAACTATTTATTTTTATAGAGTAACAAATACTTAAAATGTCCTTTGAAGTGCATTGTATGCTTTTCTCCCAATGGGGTTGTGAGCATGCTCTTTATTACTTGTCCTTTATGCATGTAAGTTGCATCTTCTCTTCTGAAGAGATTTTTCTTTGCTCAAAGTATTTCTGCTGGCATTTCACAAATCCGAAACATATTGAGGAAACAGGGTACATCATTCCAATTTTTCCTTGGATTGGAAGAATCTCTCATGGTGGCACAGTCCTCTACTGTAGCTAGGTTGTTAGGCTCTCCTTCATCCCAGAAGCTGAGAAAGAGTGACATGGGAGATTTTAAATTCCAGCAAAAAAGGGGTAAAGTGAACCCATCTACTAGACTAGGCAAATTATATTTGTGTTATTTAATGTCACAATAATTTTGTGAGGTAGGTATTAAAATCTCCATTTTATTGATGAAGAAAAGGAATCTTGGAGAAACGAAATCATCTGTCCACATCATAGAGTTTGTGAGTATAGAAGCCAAACTGGATCTTTCTGATTTTATATCTGGTCATGATCCTTCATGGTTTTAGACCTAGACTGAGAGGTTGTCAGGAATGATACCCTGATGGTTTTGTTTCCTTCACACTCACATCTCCTATCAGATTTGATTCCCTTTATTCTGCACGGAAGTATTAACTTAAGGGCATCCTTCAGTGATGTTGCAGTGCTATAGTGAAGCAACATTTCTCAACTACCTCAGGATCCAGACTATCCTTTAAAACTGTTGCTTATTAGTAGTGTAAGTCATTTAATCCTTCTGACTCAATACTACTGATGTATCTGAGGAAGGTGTAATTTAGTTAAAATAAAATAATGAATGACAAATAACTTTGAAAAGTCCAAAATGCTGAGCTCTAACAATGTTAAGGCCATTACTGTAGAGAAAAGAGACATCATGGGATTTCCACTTTCACTTGGTAAGAATCCACTGTCTCTCAAATCAGTTTTTTTTTTTCATATTTACTAGAGCTTGGAGCTTAAGACTCTTAATTCCATTCTTTGCTTCATCTTCACTTTCAATGAATGATTCTTAAATTCTAATCGTCTTCTCATTTTCATCTATTATTTGCCCCTTTTTCTTGAGACAGCCTGAGGAAAGGTAGCAGTGGGTGCTTGCACTTCTCTTTTCTCTGTTCTATACTAGCTGTTCTTATTCCTACGTCTAACACCACCAAGGATAGATCCGACTATGAAGTTGGACAATTAAGTTCAAACTCATCCTAGAAGAAGTGCTACATACCTCATTGCTGAATATCACTACAGTCACCTTCAAGTTACTCCTCTTGGGAAGCTATGGCCTGATTCTAGTGCCTAGTCCACCCTTCAAAGCAATATTGGAACTCCATTTTTGGAATGGCCCGCAGAGCTGTCATTATCCAAGATCTGAAAGGGTGCTACATATCTCATTGCTGAATATTACCACAGTCACCTTCGAAGTACTTCCCTTGGTTATTTGGTGACTGTAGTGATATTCAGCAATGAGGTATGTAGCACTTTTTCTAGGAAGAATTTGCGAACTTAATTGTCTGGCCATGTGTGTGTACGATGACAGCTTTGATGGTCATTCCAGAAAAAGAGTTCCCAAATTGCTTTGAAGGGTGGACTAGGCACTGGCATCACGGCATAGCTTCCCAAAGGGAGTGCCTGGAAGGTGACTGTAGTGATGTTCGGTAATGAGGCATGTCGTACTTTTTTATGATGAGTTGGCAAACGTAAATAACTTTGTATATTTCATATCACAGAAGGAGGTTCTGAGACCTACTCTTCAACTGTGATCTAGTTTAGGATTTGGGATAGTGTTAGAATTCTCTGAGAAGAGCGTAATTACCTCAGAGACTCTACTAAGGGTGTGCCGTCCACCCATCGCCACTGACGCTCCACCACCTGGTCTGTCAGTCCAATATGAAATTCTCTGTTTCTAGGTTTCATGTGGAAAAGGAATTCCTATGAAAGATACACAGTCAAAAAATAGGATATCAATTATTTCAGTTCTGATCAAATGTTGAAGGAAATTATTATTATTAGACGAAGCAAAATAGGATCTGTACTGAAGACAATAGATAAATGGACCTGAAATTATAAGATCATAGATGATTATCTACTGATTTTCTTCATTATGGTAAAATATACATAACATCAAATTAAGCTGGCAAAAAATAACCTTTGACAGAGGAGAGTCCCAATAATTTCTTCAAAGTTTATCTACTCTTATCAATAACCAAATATACTCTATATATCCAGCACAACACATTAATCACAGGTTAAAGATAACAGACTTGTTACTCACTTGGCTTCTTTCATATATTCATAAATGTAATGTTCATATGCATGCTCATAAATGTAATGATCATTCTAAACCTAACACCCAACCTTTCTTTTCCCCCTAAATAAGGGAACTTCACATATTTTTCTTAGGTTCCTCTAGTAATGAAAATAAATTAAAATAGGTAGTAACTTACAGAAATAGTAGGAACAGCATGCATTTCAGCACATCTGTTTAATAAATAGTCATTGAGGGCCAAACACTGCTATGGAAAAAGGAGACACACCCTGTGAGAATGTTACATCCCCACTGGAGGAGCCTGTCCTTCGCCTACCTGCTCCTCCAGAGTGTTGATAATCACCAGATGAGCACTCATGGCCGAGCAGTTCTTTAAACTTAATGCCCAGGTCAGAGTGTTAGTAGAAAAGAAGTAGCAGCTAGACTGAAAATGTTTCCAGTTCCCTGGACAGCAACTCTTGACTGAACCTGGGAGGAGAGACATTTCAGTGAGTGTCACAAGTGACCTGAGTAAGAAAACATGAAACATAAAACTTCATATGTCCTCATTTATAGGCAGAGGCACTGGAATCCCTTATTCGTATCCCACATCTTGTTATCTACGACTTTAGATAATTCCAGTGTTAATACATATAAAAAGCAATTTTTTTTCTTTTGAATGTAATCCTTATTTTCTAGATGTCAGTGCCAAGAAATGCAACAATATATGCCATTTATCTCAGTTATGCTTTTGAGGTGGAGTCCTGTTCTCTGTTCTTAGACTGCCAGGGTCAGAGAAAGCTATGCACTTTATTTGATGATCCCTAAGCAGACATCTCTTATGCTGCCTAAACAATGTACCGTTAATCAAATCTCAAAACCACAGTGTGTGGATAGATTTCTTAAAATTACAGAATTTCAGCCTATTAAATATATTAAATAGTGTAACATATCTGAATTTAATGATAAGAAAATAATACTAATAGCTCAGAAAAGAAAGTCACTCACTTTCCCAGCTTCATGTAGCATTTTTTTCTAAGACTTGGGAGTGGATGATATGTAAGAGCATAGGGACTATTTGTTATTCCTGTGGTATTTACAAATTCCCTACTCTGTACATTTTTGGTTTTATTCACCTCATTTGGGAAGTAGCTGAATAAAAAAAAGTACACTCCTGGAATAATACCTTCAACTTCCAGATTTACTGTTAAGACACATACCTCAAATTCAAAATTTACTCTAATGTCCTCAAGATTTCCTGACCCAATAATAAATGCATTTCCAAAGTTCTATTCTTGTACTCCTACCAACTCCTCATCATTCTCTTACAGTGCATGTAAGATTTTGCAAAATGGATCCTAGGGATGGCACCTGTGGCTCAAAGGAGTAGAGTGCTGGCCCCATATGCTGGATGTGGTGGGTTCAAACCCAGCGTTGGCCAAAACTGCAAAAAAACCAAAAAAACAAAAAAACAAAAACCCTAATTTAATATGTACTGTATTGTACCTATTCTACAGTTAATCTAGAAGCCAGAAAACGTTGGTTGATATATGAACCTTAGTGTTCAGTACCTGATCCATCATTGTCGCAGGAGAGCTCTGTGAGATTCTCTGGCAGCTGATACTTTTTCTTATCACAGATTTGGAAGATGTTATATGTCACTGTAAGGAAACTGGTACACTTAATGTTTATTACTATTTTTTGATAAAACCCCAATTTCCTTAGTTTTGCATTCATAGCAAAGTGCCAATAATTACCATGATATTTTCTTACTGTCTACTACTTCCATATGTAGGGGCACTGGGATTGGGTTACTCATAGAAAGAAGAGGGAATTCTCATTCCATGGTTTTCCCAATTTATAAAGAAAAATACACTTTATATCAGGCCCAAACACCCAGAGAAAATAAATATGTTAGCACACCCTCTTATACCAAGTCTAAGCTTCTCCACCTTTCCTGCCAAAAAGTAATTTGTTGTGTCTCTGGTCCTGATCCGTGGGCTTAAGCTCTACTATAGGGTCTCCTAGGGAAGGTAACACTGATAATAGAGGTAGGTACAAAGGGTGGGGGGTACTCAAGGCCAGCAAGGAGATTAAAAATTTATATCATGAAAAATGTGTCAGAAATTACTGAAATTTGGTAACAGGTTTCTGGCTTGAGGAGCAACTTGGAGGTTAATATGGAAAAAGTTGAAATAGAAAGACCCTTTGAAAGAGAAGACAATCTATAGACTGCAAGAAAGTGTTTACTTCTAATATTCATCAGAGAGAAGTAGAGCAAATTTGACTTTCAAAACTCACCAACACATTTGGTGATAAAACAGGCACTGAGAAAAAGGATGGAGATGCCAGCAATGGTCCATAAGAACACTGGGGAAGAGAAACGTCCTCTGTCTGTGGAAGACACAAACATGGTCAATCTTTCCTAAGCTAGAGGCAAAAGAGAGAACAGATTCTTACTCATCTTCACTTATTTCCTTCTACTTGGCCTTCTACTTGGCTTGCCTATATTGAATAATTCCCAAACTTAAGCATCTGACAGAATCACTTGGCAGGCTTGTTGAAACACAAATGGCTGAGCCTCACTGCCTGAGTTAGTAATTCAACAGAGCTTGTATGGAACCAAGTTCCCAGGGGCTTCTGATGCTGCTGGTCTCGACCACGCCTTTAGAAACACTGAAGTCATCCATTACTAATTTTAAGACTCATGAATGTGGATATACAATTTTCTTTTTAAGTCTCTTAATTAAAAAAAAAAAAACTTTCATATTTTCTAAGGCTTTTCTCCCTTCTTTTTCTTTCTCTCTTTCTTTTCTTCTCCACCATCCCTCTGCTTTTCCCGTTCTCTACTGCTCTCTTCTTTTCAGGGTCTCATTTTCAAGCTCTTTGTAAATGAGATAACAATTAACAATTATCTGGCAGTTCCTCTTTTATCTCCAATATACATTTTGTAGACAAGAAAAGTGATTTCTGCAGAAGTGAAATGACGGTGTACTTGTCACAGAAAGGGTAGAAACAGCACTCTGACAGCTCTCCCTCAAACTCGAGTCCAGCAAGCTTTTCAGTATGACATATAGTTTTCTAGTATCACTTTTTCTCTCTTCCTTTCTCTTTTTCCCCTCCCCCTTTTTTACTTCACTAATTACTTTTCTTTATTATCTCACCATATTTATCACCTGTTCCAAAAATGTGAGAACAGATGATCAATATGGGGGAAAAGTACAGTTGTAGGTTTACCTGGGTATGGTGGTGCAGGTGATTTGGATGAATTCATTCTTTCTCTCTCGTTGTCTCTCTCCCTCTCTCCCCTCTTCTTGATTTCTCTCTGTTTTCTCAGTTTCTGAGTCCAGGAGTGCTTTGTTGATAATATTCTGGGAAAATGAATCTGAAAGATGAACACTCTCTGTTTTTTAGGAAGTCCATTTTTAATAGACGTAGAGTAGCAACTTGTTTTGTGGTTGTGCATTTGGGCCAGGATTTCCTTTCTTGCATCAGAAGGACAAGGGAGTTTACTGGACATTTCGGTACTCACTCCAGAAACCACAAAAGAAGGAAATTACAAAATGGTAACTATCAACACAAGCAGGCTGACCTTGGGGAAGTCTGAGAGACTTAAACAAAAGTACTGTATTTTGTTGGATAAAATGTCTCTACTTTCTTCAAGGCCTAATTTACCTAAGTTTTCCTTGACAGTATGGAGCCCTCTGAACCCCCCAGTTTCACTTTTGATCTGTACCCTCCACACATTTGATAACTGAAAAGGAGACCTAAACATGCCTAGCACAGAGCTGGGCTTATGGGGCATGCGTTTATGACATAGCACCATGATTTTTTTTTTAAACTTTTATGTGTTTTTCTTTCTCCTTCATTTTATTTGCAGCTCTTGAACATTCTAGTATTGTGGGATTACATTCCTCTTATTAAAGTACTATTAGGCTGTTTTGCAGGTTGATCTTAGCAGAACAACCTCAGGTGATGTGACCACTTTGAAACTCAGCTTGATTTCTTACAACATAATATAGCTACTGAAGCCTCAGAGACTCAGCAGGTAGTTTAATTCTCTTGTTCTGGATTATTTGGGGATCTTAGTTCTATATTATAGCCTACAGTAGGAGAAATGGATTTGAATGTCAGAAGAAGCAATTTCAATCAGATATTAGAATTTTTATTTTTTTCCAGACATTAAAATTTAATGCTTCTGAGGAAAGTTAGATAGATGCCATCACCTTCCTTAAAGATATTTAAGAATAAGGTCACATTGGTCTCAGCTGATAAAAGTCTATGACTGTCAGAAGGCTTAAGTATAATATACATGACTTGGTAATCCCCACGCCCAGTGACTCACAGATTTTTCCATGTATTAGAAAATATCCTGTTCTCAAAGGGACTTTTTATTATTTTGATGCAGTGGTTAATTTTCTCTGCATTCTCCATTTTACACTAATACAGATTTATTTAAAATGTTTTAAAATTATGTATGTGTATATTATATAATATAAACATATTTAATATGTATTTGATTAGCAAATGGCTTTTTTTTTGTAAATTTTTTTATTTTTATTTTTTATTTTTTTGAGACAGAACCTCAAGCTGTCACCCTAGGTAGAGTGCTAAGGCATCACTGCTCACGGCAACCTCCAATTCCTGGGCTTAAGCGATTCTTTTGCCTCAGCCTCCCGAGTTACTGGGATTATAGGCACCCGCCACAATGCCCGGCTATTTTTTGGTTGTAGTTGGCATTGTTGTTTTGGCAGGCCTGGGCTGGATTCGAACTCACCAGCTCTGGTGTATATGGCTGGCACCTTAGCCACTTGAGCTACAGGCGCTGAGCCTAGCAAATGGTTTTTGACTAGTAAAAAAGAGAAATTGTCTAGAGGATGAGTTATATAAAAAATTTAATATTTTAGCAGCCAAAATATGTATATGTTTAATCCTTTGCTTTGTCACTTTTTCTACAAATTATAAAAGTAATATTTTTTATGGTTAATGATATAAAAAGAGTATGAAAAGTAAAAGACCTACCATGTATCTTAAGTGCATTCTTCCAAAGTCAACCACACTTCTCTACTTATTCTCTACACTTGTTCAAGTGCAGTATGCATAATGTATTTTTTATTATTTTACATAAATAGCCTTATACGTTGCATACTTTAATGTTTTGAAAATTACATTTATATTCATCAGTGTACTTAGAAATCGATCTTAATAGATTTTTCATTATTTGATAACACAGGTGCTGCTGAAAGACATTTAAATCATTTAAATCTAGTTCCCCTGGCCTCTAACAAATGAGTTAATGACTATATTTATACATATTTTGGGGTGCACACTTTTTGGCTACTGTATAAATGACCAAGTGTTTTTTTTTTTTGTTTGTTTTTTTGAGGCAGAGCCTCAAGTTGTCACCCTGGATAGAGTGCTGTAGCATCACAGCTCACAGCAACCTCCAATTCCTGGGCTCAAGCGAGTCTCCTGCCTCTTCTTCCCAAAAGTAGCTGGGACTACAGGCACCCGCCACAACGCTGGAACATTTTTTGGTTGCAGCCATCATTGTTGTTTGGCGGGTCTGGGCTGGATTCGAACCCGCCAGCTCAGGTGTACGTGGCTGGCGCCTTAGCTCGTTGAGCTACAGGCACCGAGCCAATGACCAAGCATTAAAATCAATATTTGACTTGAGCTGTCATCATACAATATTATTATAGAACACAAAAATAAATCTGAAATTTTTGTCTGAAGGAAATTTCCATTGCAATTCAATATTTAAAACTTTATTAGGTAAATGCAACACAATGACACTATAGTATAGAAAAAATAATTAGCAGAGCAGATGATAAATTATTTTACTGATAATTATGCTTTAGTTTTTTCATACAGAATAAGTACTTGCTCTTAATAGTGGAGGAATAGAGAAATAAGACATTTTTGGATATGTACTTCACTTCTCTTTAATTCGTTCTTTTTTTTTTTGTATTAATTCTCATTTTATCATACATAAGAAGAAATTCAGGCTCAGAGAATCAAAGTACCATTCAGAAAAATACATAGTTAGAATTCATGTCCTAACTGGCTGACTACTGATTCACTGTTCTTTTTTTCACTTTCTTCAATTCTCTTTTCCCTTAAGAAGAATTTAGTTTTTTTTCTTTAAACTTTATTCAAATTAACATGAGGGTACAATAGTTAGGTTACATTGTTCTCACTTCCACTGGAAGGAAGGGTAGAGACAGGAATGAGCCAGTTGTGGCCCAATTTCCCCCCCTTTTATCTGGTAGGGAGATGGAGGACTGAGCAAGTCAAACCCCAGATCTTCATGAAATCGGGCTTATGAGCTTGGAATATTGGCAGCTCTAAGTGGCAAGGTAGATAATTAGGTTAGTAAAGAGCAAAGAGAAGTGCCGAGGTCAGTGCTGGTGGGCCGTATAAAAATCCTACTTGTCCTCCCTCCCTGTTTATGGGGTGATGAAAAAGGCCAGCCAAGGTAAAGTTCCATGTGTAGAAGAGCCCCTCACCCTCTTTCACCCTTTCTTAATAAAAATTCTCCTTGTGTCAAATATAATTTATTGTAGATTTTGTTGAATAAGTTTTTGAAATTTTTCTGTCTTATAAAATTATGAGATGGCAGGGTGGCATCTGTGGCTCAAAGGAGTAGGATGCTGGCCCCATATGCCTGAGGTGGAGGGTTCAAACTCGACCCCGCCCAAAAACTGCAAAAAAAAAAAAAATTATGAGATGGCAAGAATGATATTCTGTTAATGCATCCCGGTAAGGTGTAAAAAATTCCCAAATAGGATTTGTTTATTTACTTATTTATTTTGAGAGCGTCTTAGTTTGTTGCCCTAGGTAGAGATCTGTGACATCATAGTTCACAGCAACCTCAAACTCTTGGGCTCAAGTGATTCTCTTGCCTCTGCCTCCCAAGTGGCTGGGACTACAGGCCCCTCCCACAATGCCTGGCTATTTTTAGAGACTGGGTCTCACTCTTGCTCAAGCTGGTCTTGGACTCCTGAGCTCAGGTAATCCACCTTCCTTGACTTCCCAAAGTGCTGGGAAGGCGTGAGCTACAGCACCTGACCCCCAAATAGGATTTATATTGAAAGATTTATAGGCTAAATGAATAGCAAATAACTAAAAAGGCATTATTTAAAAATATTATGTCTAAAAGAGGTATTCCACAAAGACTAGAATTACTATGTAAATTTTGCATTTATTGATTTTACTTTTTTAAGCTGTTTTATTGAGGTATGATTGTCATACAGAGCTGTATATATTATATACAACTAGATGTGTTTGGAGATAAGCATAAGCTTGCAACTGATTTATGCTTATTAGCAAAAATTGGTTGTAGTTTTCTATTCTGGTTTCTTGGTCTGGCTTTAGTGTCAGGGTGATTTTGGCTTTGTAGAATGAGTTTAGAAGTATTCCATTTTTATGTATGCAGCTATGATTTAATAATAAAAAAAAGAAGTATTCCATTTTTATTGTATTTGGGGGGTAGAGTTTAAGAAAAATTAGAATTAACCTTTCTTTAAATGTTTGGTAGAACTTACTAGGGAAGCCATCTGACCCAGGGGTTTCTGTTTGTTGGGAGTTTTTGATTGTGTTTTGAGTCTTACTATTCATAATTGTTCTACTCAGACTTTCTATTTCTTTCTGATTCAATCTTGGTGGGCTGTATGTTTCCAGGAATTTACTTGTTTCTTCTAGATTGTCCACACTTTTGATGTATAACTATTTGTTCTTTTATGATCTTTTATGAGCTTTGTTATTTCTGTGGCACCAGTTGTACTGATTCCTTTCACTTCTGATTTTATTTCTTTGCTTTCACTCTTTTGTAGTTCGTCTAGCTAAGGGTTTGTTGATTTTATTTATCTTTTAAAAAAAAACCCAAATCTTAGTATAAGTTTCAATGATTTTTTTTTAGAGTCATCTCTCTCTTTGACTTTGACAAGTGGCATTCTCTTTTTTAAAAAGAAAGAAATGTAAATATTCTTGAGTATCATTATGAACCCCTGATTTTTACAGGTTTAAATTGTTCCAATTAATTATAATTTAAAATTGTTTCTAATGTTTGAATTGACAAAATTAGCTGATAGTTTCTCTCCTTAGGCTGACTTATTTGTTCTTCTAATGGCACTCTAAATTTTTAATTTTACTTTTAATTAACACATAATATTTGTGGGATACAGAATGATATTTCAGTTAATACATGTATACAATGGCTAATGCTAAAATCAGGGTATTTGCTTATCCACCACTTCAAACATTGTTATTTCTTTGTGTTGGGGACAGTCAAAATCTTCTCTATCTTTTTGAAAATACACAATAGATTGTTAACTGTGTTTACCCTACCATCTTTTAGAGCTCTAGAATTTTTCCTCCTATGTAGCTATAACTTTTTGTGTTAATAATCTCCTCCCTAATCTACCTTGCCCCCTACCTTTTTCAGCCACTAATAGCCAAAATTCTACCCTCCACTTCTGTGAGCTAAGTGTTTTCTAGCTCCCATATATGAGTGAGAACATGTGATATTTATCTTTCTGTGCCTGACTTATTTCATTTAACGTAATGTCTTTCAGTCCCATTTGAGTTGCCACCAATGACAGAATTTCATTCTTTTTCTGGCTGAATAGTATTCTGTTGTGTATATAAACCACATTTTCCTTATCCATTTATCTATTGTTGGACATCTGGATATAATCCATATCTTGGCTATTGTAAATAGTGCTACAATAAACATGAGGGTGCCGATATCTTTTCCAAATACTGATTGCCTTTCTTTTGGGTAAATACTCAGCAGTGGGATTGCTGGATTAATGGTAGTTCTATTTTTAGCTCTTTTGAGAAATCTCTATACTGTTTTCCATTGAGGCTATACTAATTTCCACTCTCACTAACAGTGTATAAGAGCTCCCTTTTCTCTGTCATTTTAATTTATAGTTTTTTTTTTTTAGTAATAGCCATTTTAGCTGGAGTGAGATAATATCTCATTGTGATTTTGATTTGTATTTCCTTAACAATTAGTGACACTGAGTATTTCTTCATATATTCATTGATAATCTTTGCATCTTCTTTTATGAAATATCTGTTCAAATTCTTTCCTTATTTTAAATAGGATTTTTTTTATTTGCTGTTGAGTTACTTGTGTGTTTTAGATATCAGTCTCATGGATGAATAATTTGCAAATATTTTATCTCATTCTAGAGGTTGCCTCTTCAGTGTGTTGATTATGTCCTTGCTTTTTATTTTGATGTAGTCCCATTTGTTTGTATTCCTGTTTTTGTCTTCTGTGCTTTTGAACTTTTACCCATAAAATCTTAGCTATACCAACATCCTAAAGGATTTTCCTCATTATCTTCTTCTAGTAGTTTTATAGTAGTTTCTTCTAGTAGTTTCAAGCAATACATTTAAGTCTTTCATCCATTTTGAATTTTTCTTTTTGAGACACAGTTTCACTTCATTGCCCTCTGTAGAGTGCTGTAGTGTCACTGCTCACAGCAACCTCAAACTTCTTGGGTGTCAGTGATTCTCTTGCCTAAGCCTCCCAAGTAGTTGGGACTGCAGGTGCCCACCACAAGGCCTGACTATTTTTTATTGCAGTTATCATTGTTGTTTAGAGACCCAGGCTGGATTTGTACCCGCCAGCCTTGGTGTATGTGGCTGGTGCTATAACCACTGTGCTTCGGGTACCAAGCCTGGAGTTCACTTTTGTATGTGGTGAGAGATAGGAGTCTAGTTTCATTCCTCTGCATGTAGATACCCTGTTTTACCAGCACCATTTATTGAAGAAGGTGTCATTTTCCCAATGCATGTTCTTGGCACCTTTGTCAAAAACCAGTTGGCTGTAAAATGTGCATGTGTTTATGGGTTCCATATGTTATTATGTTCCATTAGTCTACATATCTGTTTTTATCCTAATATGATGCTGTTTTGACTATTGCAGCTTTGTAGTATATTTTAAAGTCAGGTAGTGTGATATCTCTAGCCTTATTCTTTTTGCTCAGTATTGCTTTGACTATTTGGGGTCTTTTGTGGTTCATACAAATTTGAGGATTATACTTTGTATTTCTTTAAGAATATTTTAGAATTTTTTTTTACTTTTTAAAAAAAATTATATCATAGCTGTGTACATTAATGCAATCATGGGGTACAATGTGCTGGTTTTATATACAATTTGAAATATTTTCATCAAACTGGTTAACATAGCCTTCATGGCATTTTCTTAGTTATTGTGTTAAGACATTTATATTCTACATTTAGTAAATTTCATATGTACCCTTGTAAGTTGCAACGTAGGTGTGGTCCCACCCTTTACCCTGCTTTCACCCATCCTTCCCCCCTTCTCCCCTCCCTATCCCTTTTCTGCATATTCTTGGGCTATAATTGGGTTATAGCTTTCATATGAAAGCTATAAATTGGTTTCATAGTAGGGCTGAGTACACTGGATACTTTTTCTTCCATTCTTAAGATACTTTGCTAAGAAGAATATGTTCCAGCTTGAACATATGTATATCCATGTAAGCTTGAAAGAGGTAAACTCTCCACCTTTTTTAAGGCTGCGTAATATTCCAGGGTGTACATATACCACAATTTATTAATCCATTCATGGGTCGAAGGGCACTTGGGCTTCTTCCATGACTTGCCAGTTATGAATTGGGCTGCAATAAACATTCCGGTACAAATATCTTTGTTATAATGTGATTTTTGGTCTTCTGGATATATACCTAGTAGAGGAACTATAGGATTGAATGGTAGGTCTATTTTTGGATCCCTAAGTGTTCTCCAAACATCTTTCCAAAAGGAATGTATTAGTTTGCATTCCCACTAGCAGTGTAGAAGTGTTCCCTTTTCTCCACATCCACGCCAACATCTCTGATTTTGGGATTTTGTCATGTGGGCTAATCTTACTGTAGTTAGGTGATATCTCAAAGTAGTTTTGATTTGCATTTCTCCGATGATTAAGGATGATGAGCATTTTTCATATATCTGAAGGTTGTGTACCTGTATTCTTCAGAGAAGTTTCTCTTCAAGTCCCTTGCCTTCTTTTTATCTTAATGAACAAAAACGCTCAGGAAGTTTTCAATATGTCTAAAGTAAAGTAGCTAATGAAGGGCAGATTTCACCTTCCAAGACAGACCTGTTGACATAAGCTGACTTTGTCCATTTCCCAATACCCACTATTAACACTCTCTTTTGAACACAGTACTCTAATTATGTTTTTATTCTCCTATACCTTACAGCCCAGATTTAGAATGATGTAAATATCAGTGCTAAATTCTGGAATGTGAGTTATAAAACTTACAGGAGTGGGGAGAAGGTTATCAGTGGATATTTTCATTACTGTTAGAGAGTCAATAAAATTACTGAGGGTCTTATCTGAATCTATTACTCTGAACTATCACAGGAAATTAGAAGAAGTTAGTATTTTAGTATAGAAAGTAACGTAAGAGCCATTGATTAATTTTTAAATAGCACAATTCCCCTCAATGAATTAAATTTTAATGTTTTAAATAAGAAATTAAGCAAAAAAATTTTATCTGACAAAATATATATTTACACAGACATATATATAACCATATATGTTTATAGCACAATAATGAAAATACAATTCAATGAAACTAAGAGCCAACTTTTGCTGGATTGTATTTCATCACTTACATTGATACAGTCAGTACTTAAATTTTGCTTTTAACTATTTCCAAAATAGTTATTTTCAATCACAATAAAAAGGAAATATTCACATTTTCTGGGAAAAATGTTGAAGATGGTTATGCTGAATGCAATGTGTGTCAACAAAGAAAAGCATCAAATCAGAACCAATTGTTCTAGTGTTCTGAACTGTCTTAGACAAAAGAATAGGCTGATATCATTAATAGTGCAAAAAATATTTTTAAAAGGAAAACTAGCTGGGCTGGTTGTTGCATGTTGTCATATACTAGCAACAGCTAGACAATTCATTTTGAAGAAAAGGAAAATATATCACTAATTGACTATTAGCAATAAATATTGGGCCAAGCAATCTCAACTACTTACAGACCGCAGTCTTTAATGTTACTTTTATTGACTCTTCATCTTACACAGTCTTCCTTCAGCCACTGTAAACATTATCAGAACACATTAATACCCATTCACAGCTTTATTAGTTTCCTGGGGCTACTATAATAAAGTAACAAATACTGGGTGGATGAAAACAACAGAAATTTATTATTTCACAGTTCTGAAGGCTTGATGTCTGAAATCAAAGCATTGGCAGGAACACGTTCTCTCTGATGGCTTTAAGGAAGAATTTTTCCTTGCCTCTTCTGGCTTCTTGTGTTTGCTGGCAATCTTGGCATTTGTTGGCTTGTGGATGCATCATTCCAGTCCCATGGTTATCTTTTCTCCATGTGTCTTTGCATCATTTACATGTGTGTATGTTTTGTATACAAATTTCCCCTTTTTAAAAGTACATAAGTCATATTATATTAGGGCCTACCTTAATGACATCATTTTAACTTGAGTCCCTCTGTAGATAATATTTCTAAACAAGGTTACATTCTAGGGGTTAGGACTTGGATATATATTTTTGAGTGGGAACAATTTAATCTATAACACAATTGTTGGGATTTTATCAACAGAGGTAGAGAGATCCTCTTTGTCCATACCCCAGACCTTTCTCCTATCTGAGGAATGTTTGGCACATCATCTGGTTTTCTCATTTAGCCACTCAACAATCCAAATATAAGTAAGAGATTACCTTCAGCTTTTCCATATAAGTTGTTGTTATCTGCTTGTTGGGTTATTGTGGTGATCATTAGCCTTGGTTATAATGGAATCCTCTAGGGATTCTCAACCTGTGGGTCACAACCCACAGGAACTGTATTAAAGGGTCGTGGCATTAGGAAGGTTGAGAACCACTGCTCTAGGGAGATTATGTAATCATTCTGGGGAATGATCTAAGATTGGGGTTTTAAATGTGTTCCCAGGTGAGTCTATTATTTGAATAAAGCTGAGAACCTCTACATTAGGGATAATCTTGTATTAATGATTTACTGATCCTGCATTCTTTCAGAGCATTCTTTGCTCTAAGATTACCATTGCCTCTTACTGTTTTTCACTCTTGAGTTCTAGATCTCTGTTAAATATTATAGCATAAGTTCTTCAAAATATTATATAAGCAGGCTAGATGGATAACATAGAGAAGAAAAGGTAGTTGGGCATCCAAGAAGAATTACGTTGGCTATGGGAGAAATGTTTAAGTTGTAGTCACAAGGGGGCAAAACCAATTAATCTTGCCTGTTGCCTATGAACTCCATTTCTGGTATCTGTCTGTTGGAGACAAAGAGAAAGGTAAACTCATAAAAACAGGCCCTGAAGAGTGCTAGAGATGTCAGAGAGCAATGGGCCCAGAGATAATCCCATGAGTTTGGTTAGAAAGGGGAGAGGATAGGAGAAGAAAGGTGTATGTCCCTTTAAAGTAAAATGCAAATACTGAGGATGAGAAGGTTATTCTTTTTAAAAGTAAGTATGCTTTAAATTTATCATGGCTTGGAAAATAGTATCACTAAAAAATCATTAGAAAATAAATGAACTTATTATTTATGAAGGGTATTAATGGAATAATACTCTATGCATTGTTTTCCATATTTGTTTTTAACATTTGTTTCCTCTTTTGAAGGGGAATGTGTGAATGTGCATGTGTGTAAGTGTTTCAATATCCTAAGTTATCATTACCACATCCCAACATTTGGTATAACTAAAAAAGAGTTAATATATTGTACCAAATAATATTTTGAAGTATTTTCCTAGGGTCATGAGCATTATATTATATATTTAAGCAATGACTTGGGAGAAGGAAGGAAAATGTTGGGGAAAAGTAAGACAAAACCAAGTCAGAATAATAGCGAATGCCTAGTTTTACTTGACTGATGAGTTTGAGTATTGGTTAAGATTATCTGACTTTTTTTATACCACTAACCCATGGTAGAAAACATATTTGTGTCCATTCCAATCATAGTACCTAACTATTAGATTAGTTAACAATAATATTGCAGACACTTAAGTTGGTTGATTTAGAGATGTTATTTGCAAAATAAAGTTATTTACTTTGTATCATTTTAAAGATAATTCTATTGTATAAGAGTATGCATTGAAAAGTACTTTGATAGGACTACTGAAAAAAAAAGATAGCAGGCAAGTTCCCAGAAGAAGTATATTATTAAAATGTTGAAAATGCTCTGAAGGATTATATTCTCTAGAGAGATGTGACCATCTATTGGACACAATAGCCTTTAAAGTCATTTTATTTTTAAGTTTAAATAAAGATCTATGAGATACACTGTTTTGAATCCCAGAATTCAAATACAATCTTTTATATTGTTAATCTTTCTTGAAGTATAAAGAGATGAGAATAAAGAGAACATTATTTCATCTTAAATTTAGCCCCATATACACTTTTTTCTTTTCAACTCACCTTTTATGGATACCGCCTATGAAGTAGGAATTATAGAGAATACAAAATAACTGACATAATCCCCCCAATAATGAGTCTGTTGTATATATGAAGTGATCATATATGTATAATCTTATTTAGAAAAATACTGCAGGAGTAGCAATAATTTAAATAATTAATGAAATTTTGAGTCATTAATTTTAAATGAAGAATGCTAACTCCATGAAAACAGGAACCATTTTTATCTTGTGTATTTCTAAATCCATCGTAGAGTATCTTACACATTGCTGGCATTTAATACATCTTTTTGGAATGAACAAATGAGAGGCAAAGTTGGGATGAAGAGACAGTGGATGTTCTGGTAGGGAGGACTGAAATTCGAACTAGAAAACCTGCTAAAAATAACCTAGAAAAACTGAAAATTAAGGTGGACCTTGAAGAATGGATAGGATATGGACAAAATAAATGCAAGTATAATGTATATGGTTATACATTGATATACATATATGTGTGCTAATATATAAGAATATTATATATTCATATATACATATAGAATATATGTATATATATTATGTGTGTAGAAACAACTTGATAAAATCAAAGTGCTAGATGTGGACATATCATATTGTGAATAGTGATGATAATAAGCAAGTGTCGGTGGAAGATTCTTTTGGAAGTAAAATAGGAAATAAAATTGAGTAGGTTAGATAAGACCAACCTGTTGAGGAACCTGGATTTCTCTTTCACAAGTTTGAGTTATATGCTGAAATCAGTGAAGCACCTTCTCCATTCAAAAAAAAAAAAAAACAAAAAACGCATGTGTATAATTTATTATATATAAATTATTTATTATATATGTCATTTCTTCTTTTTTTTTTATTCTTTAGGGCTCATTGAGGGTACTAAGAATTACACTGATTCTTATTGCATTTGTTAGGTAAAGTTCCTCTTATAATTGTGTCCCACCTCTAAGAGGTATGCCATACACGGTAACCCCCTCTTCCCACTCCCTCATTCTCCTGCCCCCCACCTTGAATTGGTTTAAGTTTTTCTCTTTTAAGGGTTTATAGTAGACCATCTACTGGCTTCATATTAGTATTGACTATGTTGGATTGCGCTTCTCCATTGTTATGATACTATACTAAGAAGAATGTGTTCTAACTCAATCCGGGTTAATACAAAGGATGTAAAAATCTTTTTAATGGCTGAATAGTATTCCATGGCAAATATAGACCACATCTTGATTATTTTTTCTTCTTATCAAGTAGTTTCTAAGATAAATGTGAGAGGAGTCACCTAGATAAAATGATTAATTTGGGGGCTTTTTGCAGTCCTGAAAGATGCATCTGTGAAACACTGGACTAGGTAGTGCATAAGTAGTCAGGGGGAGAGGAATAAATCAACATAGTTTACATAAGCAGAAGAATATGAAATAAGAGGGGGAGGAAGAAGCAAAACATTCCCACAGGTTTACATATTGGATAATGAGGAAATGATGCTTTCATTCTTTCTCTTGCCAGCATTATTTATCAGTTTTCTCTCCCAGTGCTTGTATGGTTTGTCAGTGTTTCCTCTCTGACCTTTTACCCTTCCTAAAATCTTCATTCACAAGGGTCCTCCTGTTTCCTGTTTGGCTTTGGTGTTCCTGTTACATAATTTCATAGTATCCTTTGCAGGCCAATGTCATAACACTCATCACACTTTTGATTATTATTTATTTTCACTTTTTTTTTTTTTTTTACTGCATTGGGGTCCTTGAATACAAAGGTTCAAATTTTCTAATTCCTTGCACAATATTTGGCACATGGTATACATACATTGATAACTGTAAGTTGCGTTAATAAAACTCTTCTTCTGCAATAATTGCTAGCCTATGACTTGTGTATGTACTCTCTGATAGGTCAGTTCTAGAAAGCTTTTCCATGTGTAGTAGCTTTCTAACCTCTTATATTTTTTAATATAACTTCTAATACTATCCAGCTTTAAATTAAAGTGAGAGGGAGTTTTGAGACTTTTTATTCTATTATTCTCTTTGGGTTTCAATGAAATCTCAGAACAGAGAAATTTTGAAGGTGATGGTTGCCACTACATTTCTAAATTCTCAAAGGCCTGTTTGGTCATTTATTTATGGATTATCTGGCAAATTCAGTTATGGCTTCTGACCTGCTGAATGTTTACCCTGCAGGGAGCACTGGCAAAAGTTAGATGTGGAATCATAAACTAAAGAAACTGAAATTGCCTTCATATTTAAGTATCTGATTTTTAAAAAGTCATGTCCCTTCCCTTGAATTCTTATAGAATAAATATTTAATTTGCCTGAGCCGCAGCTAAAAATGAAGATAACAGCTGTTGTATTAAGGTATTTAAGGTGCTCTGTGTTAAATCCCTATGTGTGTGACATTTATGCTGATAAACTGATTTAAGAGCTCTGCTCTCTGATGTAAATTGCTAAACTAAAATGTACCTCAAGCAATAAATATCAAATACAGAAGAACCTCTGTATGTTGACCATCCAAGGGACTGTAACAAACTGGTCAACATAAGGAGTTGGTCAAAGTAAGGAACTTCCATTGAGTACATGTTGTACATTTCCAGTCTATGAAAATTAGATCAACTTAAGAAGGTGGTAAACTATGCAGGGTCTACTATATTATAAAGACAGACTTTAGGGTCAGTATTGTTGATTTTAGTAAAGAGTACGTGAGTTACCAGATTTGTCCTTAACTGTTTTGTGACCTTGATTATCACATACAGAGGGTGCCAAAAAAAAGGAAATACAGTTAAAGAAAGGAAAAAACTGTATTAAAATTGTAATACTCCTGGGCGGCACCTGTGGCTGATTGAGTAGGGCACCAGCCCCATATACCAAAGGTGGCAGGTTCAAACCCGGCCTCAGCCGAATTGCAAAACAGAAAAATAGCCAAGTGTTGTGGTGGGCGCCTGTAGTCCCAGCTACTTGGGAGGCTGAAGCAAGAGAATCACCTAAGCCCAAGAGTTGGAGGTTGCTGTGAGCTATGTGACGTCACGGCAATCTACTGAAGGTGATGAAGTGAGACTCTGTCTCTACAAAAAAAAAAAAAAAAAAGAAGAAAGAAAGAAAAATTGTAATACTCCTCATATATTGATAATGAAAGATGAATACAAGTCATGTTTGACTTCTGCAATTACAAGAGGTGCTCATAGTGGGTACCATCAACCTCTAGACACTTCTGAACAGCAAACTACTGTTGACCAGTGCCCACTTGTATTGCTGAGCATGCTCCTTCAATTTCTTCCCCAAGTGTTGCTAGAGCAGCTGGCATTCTCTGGTACACCCATCATTTCAATCCCCATAAGTACAAGTTAAAGGGTTTTAAGTCTGGAGAACATAGTAGAAACTCAGCTGCACCTCTTCATCCTATGAATTGCCCTAGTAGATTCTCAGCCAGGTTCTATGTTTTGGTGTATGTAATAATCTTGGGACAGAAACTTTCCATTTTGCTGTTTTAAGAATGCTTGTATGCTTGTTCTTCTAACTCCTGTCTCATGTACACAGTGTTTGGTAGACTTCTGTGATGAGTGTATAAACTGTTCTAACACCATAATGGAAGAAGCAGGACTTGTTGCTATGGGAGGCCTTGAGGATCTTCCCTTGTCCACATCACACAGTACCATGCATCTCAAACTTACCACGAATGAGTGTAATTGTTGCATGTGGTGGAGGTTCTATTGCATACTCACAGCTCTATTACTGCTGTACTTTCACAATGTTCTTGAATTTCAAATACCACTTCTAAAAGGGCTTAGGGTCCTTCAATGACAGTCATGCTTCTGCCATTTTCTTTGACTGTCCTGCCTGTCAAATGGTTACACAAGCATTTATTTGATTAACATCAACTTTTGAGTGAATGTCATACTACACATTGCTCCTGTAATTCAATTCAACTTTGAAAAGTAATACATACTTAACATTGCTTAAAATGGGTATACCTTTTGTTGGCACTCCTGGTATATATATTTTCTCTCTGGGTCCCAAGTTTCTATCTGACTGGATATGTACTTAATTTTTCATTTGTTTAAATAGGGATATTAAGTTCCATAATATAGCCCCTAAAAATGTAAATTTTCTTAATAATATTTACCACTATCAGTTTTATGAAGGAGTGTTCATATTTTTAATTTACTTGAAATTCTGTTGCTTATACAGAGAAAATACTTGACAAACATCTTAAAACTTTTCAGTGCCCATACATAACAGGGAAAGATTGAAAGCATTTCCCGTAAGAAATGGGACAAGACAAGGCTGCCCACTTTCACTACTTTTATTCAAACTAGGACTAGAAGTCCTTACCAAGCAAGAAAAAAAAAAAGTCATTCAAATTGGAAAAGAGTAAGTCAAATTATCCTTGTTTGCTGATATGTGACCTTATATCTATAAAACCTAAATATGCTACCAAAAACTATTAGATTTAATAAATGAATTCGGTAAAGTTTGAGGATACAAAAATCAGTGTATAGAAATCAATAGCATTTCTATGTACTAATAAGAATCTGGCTAAGTACCAAATCAAGAAAGCAAGCTCTTTTATAATAGCTACAAAAACAATACTTAAGAGTATATTTAACAAAGGAGGTAAAATTTCCCTATAAAGAGAATTAAAATTTCGGATTGCATATGAAGCCAGCAGGTTGTACCCCATGATTGCACTAATGTACACAGCTATTATTTAATAAAAAAAAAAAAGAGAGAGAGAGAGAATTAAAAACACTGATGATAGAAATGGTAGGTGACTCAAACAGAAGAAAAAACATCCTATGATCATGGATCAAAAGAATTAATATTGTTAATATGCAACACAGCCAAAAGCAAGATACAGATTCAAGGCAATCCCTATCAAAATACCAATAACATTTTTCACATAGTTAAAAAAAAATCTAAAATTTATATGGAAACAATAAAGAGCCAAAGCAGTCCTAAGCAAAAACAAAACAAAACAAACAAACAAACAAACCCAAACAAACAAACTAACAAAAAAGACGACAAAACTGGAGGAATCACATTGTCTGGCTTCAAATTATACTACAAAGCTATAGTAACCAAAACGGCATGGTACTGTATAAAAATAGACATAGAATAACGATCCGCCAAATAAAGAATAATGAACAGAATAGTGATTCCAGAAAGAAACCTACATGCTGATGATTTTTGACAAAGTCAGTAAGAACATACTGTGGGGAAAAGACATCCTATTCAATAAATGGTACTGGGAAAATTGGATTATCATTTACAGAAGAATGAAACTAGATAGCTCTCTCTCTCCATATAGAAAAATCAACTCAAGCCTGATTACAGACTTGAATGTGAGACTTGAAACTACAAAAATACTGGAAGAAAATCTAGGGAAAGTTTTTCTGGACATTAGTCTAGACAAAGAACTAAGAATAAGACCTGAAAAGCATAGGCAACAAAAACAACTTAAAGAATGATACATAATTAAATCAAAAAGTTCTGTACAGCAAAAGAAATAATTATCAGAATGAACAGACAACCTGAAGAATGGGAAAAATATTTTCAGATTATTCATCTGACAGGGACAGATGACAGACAGATTTTGGACATCTAATATCCGAAATTTATAAGAAACACAAGTCAAAAAACAAAAACAGCCCAACTAATCCCTTTAAAAAGTGAGCCAAGGGCATGACAGACATTTTTTAAAAGAAGACATACAAATGATCAGCATGAATACAAAAAAATGTTTAACATCACTAATCATCAGAGAAATGCAAATTAAAACCACAATGAGATATCATCTTAACATCAATCATAATGAGTATTATTAAAAAGACAAAAAGATATTGGAGAGCATTCCGAGAACTCTTACATGAGATTCGTGGAAATGTAAATTAGTGCAACCTGTATGGAAAATAGTATGAAGATTTCTCAAAGAACTAAAAGTACATTTACCATTTGATTCAGCAATCCCATTACTAGGTATCTATGCAAAAGAAGAGAAATCAATATATAAAAATATATCTGTATTCATATGTTATCCATGACAGAAAAGGTATGGACTCAATCAAGTATCCACCAGCAGAGGATTAGATAAAGAAAATGTACACACATACTGTGGAATTTTATCCAGACATGTAAGAATGAAATTATGTCTTTTACAACAACATGAATGAAACTGGAAGTCATTATCTTACACAAAGCCACTCAGACACAGAAAGAAAAATTCTGTATGTTGTTACTTAGAAGTGGGAGCTAAATAATGTGTACACGTGCAGCAGAGTGTGGAATGATGGACAACGGGAGAGATGACAGGGTGGAAGAGGAATGATGAGAGGTTGCTTGGTGGACACAATGTGCATTATTCTAGTGACAGAAGTACTGAAGACTCTGACTTCATCACAAGGCAATTAATTTATGAGTGTAGCAAAATTGCAGTTGTACCCTATGAATATACACAAATAAAAAGTTCCTTAATTATATAAGATTTATAATCTTTACTTTTTACTAATGATGTAATTATAGCTAACATTTTGTTGTGCAAGATCATACACTAAGTAGAAACAGGAATTTCTTCTTTCTTTCTTAAGACTTCTTACATTTTAAGTCAATTTTCTCAAAACTGTATTAGGCTAGTCTTTTTTAATTCTTCCAAAAGACTAAAAATTCTGAATATGAACTTTTTGTTTTTGTCAGCCTGCTTGATTTCTGATGTTAATGGATTTGTTTAGAGATACTGTTTATTCTATGGTAAATAAGGTTCATTCACTCAGAATTTTTTTTATTAAGTGCCCAGAAGGCATTGTTCTAGGTTTACAGATACAGTTATTGATAACACAGACAAACTTTCTGCCCTTCTGGAACTTATATTTTAGTGACAAGACCAGTAAAATAAAAGTAAAATATTTTGTATGTTAGTGATAAATACATTAAGGAGATTAAACTGAGCAGGATGTTAAAATTTTAAATAGGGTGCCCATGAAAAGCATCATTAAAAGTTGAGAAAAGTTAAACAGGTGAGGCATATTGGTATTTTGAGAGAGAATATTTGAGATATAAGCCTCAGCAAAGGCAGCAATCCTCAGGTGGAAGCACAACTGGTTGCTCCAAGAACATGGAGTTCCACTTGGGGGTGTAGTAAGAATTAATTTTGAAAAAAATTGTGGGAAGTCACACACCTTGTGAAAATTTTAGATATTCAAAAGAACTTGTCTTTAATTTGAAGTGAAATGAGAAGCCATTGGATAGATTTGAGCAGAGCAATGGCATGATATGTCTTGTCTTTACTAGGACTAGTGAGTCTTCCTTGTTGAGAAAGGACAATACAAGGGTAAGGAAAGAAATACCCACTAGGTAGGAGACATGTGATCAACTAGGCAAGAAAGAGCTGCTGAGACCAGCGGAGGAGGCGAGATGTGGTAAAATTTGAATTGATTTTGAAGGTGGAGCCAATTAGGTTTGATGAACTCAATGAAGTACAACAGAAAAAGAGCCAAAGATGAATCCAAAACTTTTGCTCTAAAGAAGAGAGCTGCTGTAATGAGATGAGAAGATGGAAGGAGAGCAGTTTTGGAGGAAAGATGAAGAGCTTCTTTTATTAATTTTTATATGTGCCTTAGACTAATCTAGAGGGAGTTAATTAAATAGGCATTTGGAAAGTATAGGCTGATGATAACAAAACTGGTAGTTGCCAGCATAGCAATGATATTTGAAACCATGAGATTAGATGGGATCATCAAAGAAGTGAGAGTGTTAGAAATGAAAAGAGAAGAGGTTTAAGGACTTCTTTTGAAGGAAGTTCTTCCAACTTTGAGAACTAGAGAAAATGAAAAAAAAAAAAAAGTCACCAAAGAGAATGAGGATGAGTGGACAGAGGAATGAAGTGACCTGGAAGCTTCACTGGAGAAACAAATATTTAAGGATGTCAAATGCTGCTGCTTTGTCAAGTAATATGAGGCCTGAGAAGTGACCATTATAATTAGAGGGGAGACATCATTGTGGTAAAGTGATGGGAGGCCGAAGTACAATTGAGTGGGTTTAAGAGAGAAAGGGATTAGATGAATGGGAGACAGCCTAAATAACTTTTAGTTATTTAGTTATAATTTCAGGGAAATTATTGACTCATTTCTGATTATAATATGTAAATCCTAAGTAAAAAGTTCTAATGCAAATTACTGTTATTAATATTTTAATATGCTGTAATATTCATCTTCAAATGAATATTATAGCTTGAAAAATAATCATCTTGGCAGCTTTACTCTCTTTCCAAAGATTCTTCCAGTGGCCAAAATGGTTTAATTTTTTAAACATTTTTTTACAATCTTAGAACAAAACAGATCATCTCTATAAACTCATTTAGTTTAAGTTCATTCCCCTGGTTTCTGATTCCTATTTACATGGCATTCATAATTATTGAGAAAGCAGTCATGGACATAGGTACTTTTTAAAAATTAAGGAGATGGCCCAAGATGGCTGAGTAGATGCTGCTAGTATGCATCTCTACCATGGTTGGAAGCCCAACATAGCAAGTTGATATTTACACTTTAAATAGATCTCCTCAAAGAGAATGCTGGAAGTCAACAGAGAATCCACAAGAGCATCTAAAAGAAAAAGAGAGGAAAGCCAGGTATTCTATTTGATTGGTATGGGTGGGGAAGCTCTCAGAAGTGGGGGAGGCATAAGTGAGACCCCCAAAGTTCTACACTCCCACCATGAACTTTTACAATCCTAGTTAAGGGAGAGACCCTTGATCAATCTAGGGAGATTCCTAGAGATTGTATAAAGGTGTTGCTCCAGAGAGGGAGTTTGTGTACAGTCCCATAGGCTTCCAAACCCTGAGTAGCTACAGCACACTGCTATTCTGAAATCAGCCCCTAGAAGTCTGCATCCTGCCCTGGGGACACATCGTCTATACTTCTTCTGGGCTAGACGGAAAGAGAAAGACAGGCGCTTTCACACACCCTAAGTACAAATACTGCACTGCTGCTGCTGTAGGACCCAAACATGAGCAAACCTCCCAGCCCACAACTCCTACCTCCCCTCAGCTTCCTGGCCCCGATGGTCATGCTGAGAGAGGCCTGCTTTTCCCGTTAGTCGGTCCACAGTGCAGCCACCACTGCCCCACCGAAGCATTCTGCAGTGGCTAGGGGACGAGCCCACTAATCCCTATCACAGCCAACAGCAAAGTGTACTACTAGGGGCCTGAGAACAAGTCTGCTGACTGCTCCTGCCCCACCAGCACTCCAAGCCCTTGGATTGGGATTGCCTAGGCCAGTCCACCACTATTAACAACTGAACAGTCTTTGGGGCCTGAGGTAAGGCTGACCGTCCCTGCCCAAACCACCGCAGTGGGAACCAATTGTATGCACCAACTGCAGGCCAGAGGACTAGTCCACTCAACCTGTAGCAGACAAAAACACCAGCACAGATATTTTGGTATTATATAGATACAAACTGTGTGACATGAAGCAGGTAAGATAAAACAAAAAAGTCTTTATTTAGCTTATCCAAGTGTAAACACAATTAGTAATAATTATTATCATAAGATTCTCCAGTTTTAATATGTACAAAATTAATATCTTTGATGGGTCAGTCATATTACATTATAATTATGTGAGAAAGCTTTAAGCTGAAAAACATATTGATAAAATAATGTCTGTTACATGTATGTATGTAAATATATATATGTGTGTATATACATATACATATATATATATATATATATATATATATATATACACCCATCCTATTGTTTCTGCTCTTATTTTCCTAATCCATTCTATGTTAGAATAGAAAATATTACTTTGCTTTGATTTTATTATTTATTATATACTGATATTCTAATTATAATATGCACATTAAGGCTAAATTTGTATTTGCTAAAAATAGTATATTAATATCTTCTGAAATTCCAAGACATCTGTCAGATGTCGTGTTATACATAGATTTTATGTCAGATTCATATATTACATTTTTTGATTGACATGAAAGACTTTTGTACCTAATATGAGATCATTATATTCACGCATTTTAAAGGCTTGAGATTATGTGAATAGTTTTACATCTAGTTTAATATTCTTGACAGTTTTTTTTTTCCTATATTAACTAAAGACTACTGTTTGCATGCAATTTGATTTAAAGATGTGATTAATATGCTTTGGAATTTTACTTTGTGTTTTATCTAGGATCTGATATCTAAAGGCAAATTCTAGGTCATGACTCTTTTCAGAGACTTCCAAAAGCCATGAAAACAGAAATATTACAGAGATCTTTTGGAATGGGAAATCAAGTGGGATAGGTAGTGGGAGGACAGAATTTCTATTTTTTTTTTCTTTTTAAGTAATAATGAGAACATAACACTGTTGAATTTTTTTCTTTTCCTTTTTTATTATTGTGACTTTGTGATGTGGGCTATTCTCGCTGGGGTTAGGTGATATCTCAGGGTGGTTTTGATTTGTACTTCTCTGATGATCAGGGACAAGGATAATTTTTTCAAATTTTTGTTAGCCATTCATCTGTCTTTGTCAGAGAAGGTTCTGTTCATATCTCTTGCCCAGAGGTAGATGGGATTGTTTACCCTTTTTCTGTTGATTAATTAGAATTCTCTGCAGATTCTAGTTATCATCCCTTTGTCAGATTGATGCCCTGCAAATACCTTTTCTCATTCTGCAGGTTGTCTTTTTGCTTTACTTGTTGTGTCCTTAGCTGTGCAGAACTTTTCAGCTTAATTAGGTCCCATTTGTTAATTATTGTTGTTGCCATGATGGCTGCTGAAGTCTTTGTCATAAAATCTTTCCCCAGTCTAACATCATCAAGTGTTTTCCCTACCCTTTCTTCTAAGATTTTTATTGTTTCATGTCTTAGATTTAAGTCTCTTATCCATATTAAGTCAATTTTGTAAGGATTGAAAGATGTAGGTTGAGTTTTAGTCTTTTACATGTGGTTATCCAGTTCTTCCAGCACCGTTTGTTGAATAGGGATTCTTTTCCCCACTGTATGCTTTTGTTTGGCTTATCAAAGATCAGATGGCAAGTAGAGACTGGTTTCATCTCTTGGTTTTCTATTCTTTTCCATAGTTCTATATCTCTATTTTTGTGCCAATACCACGCTGTTTTGATTACTGTGAGCTTGAAATATAGCCTGAAGTCTGATAGGGTGATGCCTCTGACTGTTTTTATTACTCAGAATAGCTTTAGCTATACAGGTTTTTTTCTGGTTACATAAAGAATGAAGTACTGTTTTTTCCAGTTCTTCAAAATATGATGTTGGTATTTTAATGGAAATTTCATTAAATCTGTAGATTGCTTTGGGTAGAATAGAGATTTTGACAATGTTGATTCTTCCCAGCCAAGAGCATGGTATATTCTTCCATTTGTTAGTGTCTTCTGAAATTTATGTTCTTAGGGTTTCATAACTATCTTTGAGAAGAACTTTCACCTCTTTTGTTAGGTATATTCCTCAGTATTTCATTTTCTTAGAAGCTACTGTGAAGGGAATTATGTCCTTGATTTGCTTCTTAACTTGACTGTTATGGGCTTATACAAAGGCTACTGATTTGTTCATGCTGATTTTATAGTCTGTGACATCAGTCTATTTCCTGATGAATTCTAGGAATTTTGTGGTTGAGTCTCTGGTGTTTTCTATGTATAAGATCATATCATCAGCAAAGAGGGAGAATTTGACCTCCTCTGCCCCCATTTGGATGTCCTTTATGTCCTTCTCTTACCTCACTGCACTGCATAGAACTTCCAGCGCTATGATGAATAATAGTGGCGATAGTGTACATCCTTGTCTGGTTCCAGTTCTAAGTGGAAATGTTTTCAGTTTTATACCATCAGTATGATATTAGCTGTGGGTTTGTCATAGATAGCTTCAATCAGCTTCAGAAATGTGCCACCTAAGCCTATTTTCTTAAGTGATCTTGTTAGAAAAGGATACTGAATTCTGTCAAATGCTTTTTCTGCAGCTATTGAAAGGACCATGTGGTCTTTGTTTTTGCTTCTCTTAATATGGTGAATTATACTTTTGGATTTGTGTATGTTAAACTAACCTTACATCCCTTGGATGAAGCCTCTTTGATCGTGATGCATAATTTTTTTAACGAGTAGCTCCAATCCACTAGCTAAGATTTTGTTGAGTGTTTTTGCATTTATATTCATTAGTGAAATTGGTCTGTAGTTCTCCTTTTTAATTAGGTGCTTTTCTGGTTTTGGAATCAAGGTGATGTTTGCTTCATATAATGTGTTGGGGAAGGTTCCTTTCCTCTCAATGTTTTGGAATAGGTTCTGCAGTATAGATACAAGCTCATCTTTGCAGATGCGTTAGAATACTGATGAGAAGCCATCTGGTCCTGGGCTTTTTTTGTTGAAAGCTTTTCTATTGTTTCTGCAGTCTCAGTGCTTGATATTTGTTTGTTCAAGAGATGTGTTTCTTCCTGGTTAAGTCTAGGAAGATGGTGTGATTCTGGATATTGGTCCACTTCCTCTACATTATCAAATTTCTGGGCATAAAGTTTTTGGTAGTAGTCAGAAATCATCTCCTGTATCTCTGTGGTATCATTTGTTATTTCCCCCTTTCATTTTTGGTTGAGGTTAATTAAAGATTTTATTTTTCTATTTCTGGTTAATCTATCCAATGGTTTTATTTATCTTTTTAAAGAAAGATTTTTTTGTTTCATTAATTTTCTGAATGGTTCTTTTATTTTCAATTTCATTTATTTTGGTTTAATTATGGTTATTTCTTTTTTTTTTTCCTGCTAGGTTTGGGATTGGATTTTCTTCCTTTTCCATCTCTTTAAGATGATTCATTAGGCTCTTGTTGTGCTCTCTTTCTGTTTTTCGAATATTGGCAAATAATATGATAAACGTCCCTCTTTGGACTGCTTTTGCAGTGTCCCACAGGGTTTGGTAGCTTGTGTCTTCCTTGTTGTTATGCTCAAGGAAGTTAATGATTTCCTTTTTTAGCTCTTCCTTGATCCAACTGTCATTCAGCATAAGGTTGTTTAATTTCCACGCTTTTGTGTGAGGATGACAATTTTTGTTGGAGTTCAGTTCCATCTTTATTGCCTTGTGGTCTGAGAAGATACAAGGTAAAATTTCAATTCTTTTGATTTTGTTAGGTTTGATTTATGTCCTAGGATATGATGTATTTTGGAGAATGTTCCATGGGCCAATGAGAAGAACATATATTCTTTAGGTTTGGAATGGAGTATTTTATATACGTTTATTAAGTACAGTTGTTCTAGGGTCAGGTTTAAATCCCTCATGTCTTTGTTTAGTCCCTGTTTAGAGGATCTGTTCAACTCTGTAAGAGGAATGTTAAAGTCCCCTGCTATTATTGTGTTATGTGATATCATATTGTTCAGACTAATTAAGGCCTGTTTCAAAAATCTGGGAGCATTTAAGTTGGGTGCATAAATATTTAGAATTAAAATGTCTTCTTATTGTATTCTTCCCTTGACCAATATAAAGTATCCATGTTTGTCTTTTTTGAGTTTAGTTGCTTTAAATCCACTTGTATCTGGAAATAAGATTGCAGCCCCTCTTTTCTTCTGAATTCCATTTGCCTGAAAAATTGTCTTCCATCCCTTAACTTTGAGTTTTAATTTGTCCTTTGAAGCTATGTGTATTTCCTGCCCACAGCAAATGGATGGCTTGTGCTTCTCTCTTTTTTTCTGTCTTTTTAACTGCCTGAGTTAGCTCAGAACTTTATCCTCTATCTCTGAGATTCTTTCTTCTGCATGGTCTAATCTGTTATTGATACTTTCTACAGCATCTTTAATTTCCCTGATTGACTGCTTCAATTTCTTAAGCTCCACTATATCCTTTCTATATTCTTCATATTATTAATCTCTTATTTGATTCTGTTTTGGATTTCTTTTGGTTATTTTCCACTTTCTCAGCAATTTACTTCTTTTTTTTACCATCTATATTTTAAATTCCCCTTCTGTCTTTTCTAACATTTCTTTATAGGTGGACTCCTCTGCAGTAGCTATCTCATGATCCTTTGGGGAGTTGCTCTGTTCTGTTTTTTCATTATGAAAAAACAGGATTTTTCTACTGTTTCTTCCTCATGAGTGTGTTCCTTTTGTCTGTTTCCTTGTCCTACTTTTGCCTTTCACTTCCTCTTGCTCTTTAATTTACGATGCCTCGACCTAAAGTCTTGAAATGTCGTTTTGGTAAAGGATGTTTTTCCAAAGCTTTTATCCTCCTCTTGGGGTCCTGAAGTCTATGGCTGACTTCCTGTGCCCATGAAGGGATATTTCTGGGTATCTCCCACAAGCAAGAGGGGGAATCTTATTTCCCCGCTCTTGCTGTGCCCAGTGAAAAGCTGTCTCTAGACTGCCATTGTGCTCTGCTCAGCAGAACATTGTTTCTTGACACTTTGTTAGGGTGGAAATACAGGTAGAAGACTTCATCTTTAGCAATAATGGAACAACTTGTACTATACTTTTCCTCCTGCCTGTAAATATTAATAACTATAAAATCAGGTAAAATGTATAAGCTAACTCTTTTTCAAGATTTGTGAGATAAAATAAAAATGAGATGAGTCTATGTTTGCAAAGACTCTCTGATTAAGGCATGTTCTTGACTACAGCATGGGAAGATGGAACCCAAGCACAGTATGGTGGTCTCACTGAATTAGGGTGGCAAATAGAGTTTGGGGGTGATGAAGAGGCTAATATTTGTAAGGCAGGGTACTAGAAAAGAGGAAATTATACAGACGAGAGCATCAGAAACCTATGGGAATTATACTGCAATCTCTTGACCTATGCACAGAGTGAGAGTCTCTATGTTCTAACCAAGAGTAGCTGCTGGTGACCTGAGAATAAAACCAAGATGCCGGAAACTGGAATTCCCAGCTGACAGAGGGAGGAGGCCTTGTAGAACTTCCCAGGAATTCAGCTGAAACCTCCAAAATGCCACTCCTTTGTTACAAGTAAAGCACACTATTATATAGGTCATATCATAGCACTAAGGACAAACTCAAGAGTGTTTCAAAGAATTAAACCGAACTTCACAGAATCATAAAGAATCATCAGTAATTTAGCTACCACCAAGAACAATTTCAACAACTTTAAAAATGTCAACAAAGTGAATATAATGGATTATGTCATCAGCATTGTCTAATATAATAAAAATACCTTGACCTGCTTAGAAAATTCAATTAAAAGAAAAACTCAACTTAAAAAAAATTTCAACAGACACTTCACAAAGGAATATGCTTGAATAGCCAATCAGCACTTAAAATATTCTTAACATAATTAGTCATCAGAGAAATGCAAAATAAAATCCCAATGAAATACCATTTTATACCAGTTAGAATAGCTAAAGTTAATATAACTGAAAATGCAAATTTGGGCAAGGATTTGGAGCAAGATGGATCACTTATACATTGCTGGTTGGAATGTAAAATGGTAGATCTATATTGGAGAACTGCTAGATAATTTCTTATTAAGTCATACATATCTATTCTATAATGTAGTGATTCTACTTGTAGGCATATCCCTAATAAAAATGAAAATGTGTTTCCATACAAAGATTTATACACAAATGTCTGTAAAACCTTTAGTCCAATAGCTAAAATCTGTAAATAAAACATTTTTCAATGGCAGAGTGGATAAACAAATTTGGTATATTGAAACAATGGAATAGTACTCAGTAATTAAGAAGAATACACACGTAAACATGGATGAATCTCAAAAACAATATGAGGATGTCTGCTTTCCTCCATTCATAAGGCTCCTGAATTACTCTTTCACTGCAAACTGCAAACAGTTATTTTCCATTATTGTAGCATGAGATTATGATTCCTGAGAAAAGGGGTATGAAAGAGGTAATCCCTCCAAATTTACTTGGCTTTCTGCCTGGAGGCAATTTTCATTCTGTGTACAGACACTGTGAAAACAAACTAAGCTTGTCAATTTTGCTGAGTTGAGCAGATGAAGGTCAGAATTTGTAAAGCTCAGAATTATAAAATTCATATATGAACAACCTGCAGCTGACATTATACTGAATGAGGAAAAGTTGAAAGCATTCCCCCTAAGAGCTGGGACAAGACAAGCATGCCCACTGTCACCATTTCTGTTCAAAATAGTGCTGAAAGTCTTAGCCAGGGCAGTCAGGCAAGAGGATAACATTAACAGTATCCAAATCAGGAATTAGGAGGTCAAATTATCATTCTTTACTGACAGTATGATCCAGTATTTAGAAAAACTCAAATATTCCACCAAGAGTCTGCTGGACTTGGTGAATAGATCAGCAAAGTCTCAGGATACAAAATCAATATACATAAATTCGTAGCATTTCTATATACTAGTAAGAGTCAAGCTGAGAGTCAAATCAAAGACTCAATACTACTCACAGTAGGCTACATAGAAAATAAAATACCTAAGAATATATTTAATCAAGAAGGTGAAAGGTCTCTGCAAAGAGAATTACAAAATTCTGAAGAGATAAATCGATGATGACATTAAAAAAATGGAAAAACATATCATGCTCATGGATCAGTAGAAACAATATTGTTAAAATGTCCATCCTGACCAAAGTGATTTATAGGTTCAACACAATCCTCATCAAGTTACCAAAGTCATACTTCACAGATCTAAAAAAAATAATTCTGTGATGCATTTCAAATAAGAAAAGAGCCTGAATAACCAAAGCAATCTTAAGCAAAATGACAAAACTGGAGACTTCACATTACCAGATTTTAAACTGTCCTATAAGGCTATAGTAACCAAAACAACATGATATTGATATGAAATCAGAGACATCGACCAGTGGAATAGAAAAGAGAATCCAGACATAAAATCATCTAACTACAATCAGTGAATCTTTGACAAAGCAGACAACAATGTATAGTGGAGAAAAGAAACCTATTCAATAAATGGTGCTAGGATAATTGGATAGCCACATGCAAAAGAGTGAAACAGGACTACTACCTCCTACCACTCACAAAAAATAATTCATCATGGATAAAAGACTTATAATTAAGACATGTAACCATAATAATTATAGAAGAAAAATGTAGGAAAAACTCTTTTAGGTATTGGCCTACGCAAAGATTTTATGAAAAAGATCCCAATGGCAATCATGGCAATAACAAAAATTAATAAATGGTATTTTGTTAAACCAAAAAGATTCTGAACACCTAAGGAAACACTCAACAGAGCAAATAAACAACCCACAGAATGGGAGAAAATATATGATAAAAGTTTAATATCTAGAATTTAAAAAGAACTAAAGCAAATCAGCAAGAAAAAATCAAACAGCCCTATTAATAAGTGGGCAAAAACATGAACAGATGTTTCTCAAACATGTAGACAAATGACCAAAAGACATATGAAAAAATGCTCAAATGTCATTAATCATCAAGGAAATGCAAATTAAAACCACAATGATATATCATCTTATTTGTGTTAGAATGGCTTTTATTAAAAGTCCACAAACTATAGATCCTGGCACAGATGTAGAGAGAAAGGAATGCTTCAATACTGCTGGTGGTAGTGCAAATTAGTTTAACTTCTATGGAAAACAATATGAAGATTCCTCAAAAAACTAAAATTAGACCTACCTTTTGATCTAGCAATCCCACTACTGGGTATTTACCCAAAGGAAATGAAGTCATTTATCAACAAAGAAACAAACAAACAAAAAAGAAACAACAACAGCAATGAAAACCACCTGCACTCAAATCTTTATTGCAGCACAATTCACAATTGCAAAGATATGGAATCAACTCAAGAATCTATCAATTCATGAGTAGATTAATGGAATTTAGTACATATACATGGTGGGGTACTACTTAACCATAAAAAGACAAATAACTTTTGCAAGAATCTGGATGGAATTGAAGACCATTCTCCTAAGTGAAATATTATGAGAATGAAAAAACAAACATCACATGTGGTTACCATTAAATTGCAACTAACTGATGACCACACAAGTGCACAGAGGGATATAAAATTCAGTGGAATTCAACTAGGGGAGAGAGAGGAGGAGAGGAAAAGAATAAACCAACCCAATGAGTACTATGAACACTATTGAAAACTATTTGGGCAATGCACACACCTATATATATTTCTTTCATATAATTTTGACAAGCAGACAGCAATGATTAGTGACATTTGAGCATTTTCTTCATATGTGTTCATATGAGGAGAGGAAAGGAATAAACCAACCCCATGGGTACTATGAACACTATTCGGGTGATACACACACCTATGGGTAAGACTCAAGCATTACAAATGAACCATGTGCCCTGAAACATTTGTATTCTCTTAATATTTTGAAAATAAATAAATTAAAAAAAATTGGCAGGTTAGCCAGAACAGTATAAAACAAACAAATAAGAACAACAGAATTTGTAAAAAACAAAAACAAGATGGCTAAAATTTGTGGACAAAACAGACACAGATAATTTAGAAATCTTCAGAGATCTCCTCTTAAATATTTAACTGAACCTAGGCATGTCTAGGGTAAAACCTCACAGAGTGGGCAAAGAACAACTTCTAGGAAAAGAATGATATTTTAGGGAAGGAGAAATGTAAACTGAATTATTTCACTGAAGGAGAATGAGTAGATTAAATTCAGCAATGAAAATATTAGTATAGAAAACTTTGAACCTAGAATTTTAAATCCTGAGAAGTATTTTTCAAAAATACACATGAAATATAAACATTTTATATTTTAAAAAATCACCTCCCCCAACACACACACACAGAACTACCCATAAAACGAAGAGAATTCGCTGCTAGCAGATTTAAGCTATAAGAACTGCTAAAAAGAAGGAAAAAAATTTCTTCAAGCACAGGAAAAATCGTGCCAAATAGAAAACTGAATCTGCAAAAAAGCATGAAGAAAGTAGAAATGGTAAATATGTGGATAAATAGGAGACTTTTTCATCATTGCAAAAATACCTTTAAAAGATAATTGAAAATTAAGAAGTATAAATTTAAGATTCTATTAGAGCTCACATATATATTGTTGTGTTTTTAATATTTATCTTTATTAACTTTCTTTTATTTTTTTCAGGGTAACAGAAAGATTTGATTTAGGAAGAACAAAGAGAAAGTTTAGAGCACTTCCAAAGAGAGTTGAAAATTGGTCATTCTCATGAAGGAGCAGAGGTGAGAGAGACCTATTTACTTTATTTTAAATGTGCACACAAGGAATTCTGAATCAGAGACCTAGATGTTATTATTATTATTTTATTTTTTCTGGTTGTTATTATTAAATAATTGCTCAACAGAAAATGAGAAGTATGCCCTCAACCCTCTTCTTGCTCCAGATCTTGCCCTTGGAATGATGTGAAAGCCAGGTCTAATGTCCTACAAGAATAGCTCTACAGGTGAGGGAAGAAGAAAAATGATTTTCCTCTGCTTATAAAAGGGAAAAAAGATTATTACTTTAATTAATGCCCTGCTAAAAGATGGAATGTTGGAATGACAAATCCTCTGCATAACATCCCTGTGTAGAACTGTGCACTGAGATTTATGCATTTTACCACAGGTAAATTTTATTTCAATAACAATGTAGCTAGGAAATAGCATAAAGCTTTACTTTGTCTTTATTCCCATGTAAATAAATTATAGGGAAATTTACACCTGATAGTTCATAAGAAGAATTTGTTGAATTACATAATAATTTTTTTTTATTTGGGAAAGACTTTCTACATCCCTATTATTATTATTAGTGCTAACTACTTGTTTGGCATTTTAAATATTTGAAAGGATTATGATGACTCTAGCTACATAGAAAATCATAGACTTCGAATGTTAGCTTGACAGAAATGGTCACTGAAATATCAAGTGTAATCATTATGACAAAAGTTACTTTTTAGTCAAGTTGATGAATAGTTTTCCATTCATGTCATTGTGGGTCAGTGAGAAGATTGGGATGTGGAGTTGCAGTCTTGGATTTGACCTTTGACTTCCTTATTTACTATCAGTATGTAGGTTGGATGAGTCATTTATCCACACCTTGCTTTTCTTTCTTTTTCTTTCTTTTTTTTTTTTGTAGAGACAGTGTCTCACTTTATTGCCCTCGGTAGAGTGCCACAGCGTCACACAGCTCATAACAACCTCCAACTCCTGGGCTTAGGCAATTCTCCTGCCTCAGCCTCCCGAGTAGCTGGTACCACAGGCACCCGCCACAACGCCTGGCTATTCACACCTTGCTTTTCTTATCAGTGAATAGAAGTAATAATACTAACCTAATAAGACTGTTTTGGAGAATATGTGCATATACAAATATAGAATCAAAATGTGACTAATGTAAAAATCAGATTGGAGCTTAGTATTAAAAAATTATTTACATAGCTATTTGCTGAATCTGTGTTTTTCTGTTGAAGTTTAGGTTTCATCACATTTTTTCATATTAATTAGATGACTTATTTCTTTATTCCCAGTCCTGGGCTCCCTAAGGAACTAGGCCTACTATACCAATACGTTGATGTGGTGCATGTCCATTCTATAAAAATTAGGGAGATGGTCAGCTATGGTTCTGCTATATATGGTTGCAACTATGTCACATCCATACTAAATACTTCTTTCCCAAGATACTTTCACTATTCTCTGGACAAAATCTAGAATCTCTACTCTCATAGCATGTTTAGGAGCTCAATTCTGCTTCTCTACCTTCCTAGCTCCCTTCCACCACTCCCAACCCTCCATTGATCTGCTTCATGTCATGTTAAGTGTTTTTCTTTATGTTTATTTTATTTTTTTAATTTATTTTTTTCTTTGTTTATTTTAAACCAATTTAAATACAATCTTTGTTTTTTATACACTTGATAAATTCTAAATATCCTTTAATAATCCACCAAAAGGTCATTATTTTGTTGAAGACTAACCTAACCCTGCCTAACCTAGGTAAAGAATTAAATAAGCTCTCATTTACCCTCATCATAATTATTTTGTATCAAAACTGTTCATTATTTTGTCTCCTTAATGAACTCTTGGTACTGTAGGAAGAATCTTTGTTATACTCTTTGTTTCAGCAGCAAATATCATATATATAGCATGATATTATATGTAATATCATACATGTAGTATGTTCTCAGTAAGCACTTGATGAATGAGTGAATTGATGAATAAATGACTATAAAATGTATAAATCAGATAATCATTTAGGTTTTTTTTTTTTCTGGTTAGGGAACTATGATTTCCATTGATAACACATAGTTTTGAAAAAATATCCTAGAAATAATAAGAAATGTATTTTATCAGGTCCATAATTAGAGAAAAATTTTGAAAGTGAACTGTTTCAAAAGAGGAAAATATTTCTTCAGAATTTTAAGAATAGATGAAAATTATTGTTTTAAGCTAATGTATTTTTTCCTTTCTTCAAGGTTTTTGGTGAAAACTATTTATCTAGATTGTATCTGGATGCCAATTATGTACATACCAGTATACCATGTTTATATTAGCCAGGGCAACTAACATTTTTAAAGGTTTATAGTAGAATTCAAGTTACCTAGCGAGAATGGCCCTGTTGCCAGACAATACTAAAATGCTCATGTTATTTCTTATAGAGCCTATGTACAGATATACCTTATAAATATACTGTAATTTTCTTTGCAAATTTGATTCCAGGAAAATATCATTGAATAATAGAAATGCAGATATTTTGGTAAAAACAATTAAAGAACTGATTAGACCAATATTTAAAAATGACAATTAAGCACTAAATATTTTTACACAAGAGCTGCATCCCATGGGAAGATGGACAAAGAATTACAAATGTGTATACTGTAATTCAAAATCAGAATGAAAGAGATATGGAAAGAACAAATAAGAATATTGTAGACATGCTTCATGTTGGCACACTTCAGGGAATCTAAGAAAATGCTTAAATGATGGTAGGGTAGGAGCTCTTTTCAGTAATAGAAAATTTGAGGTTTTAGTCAAATGCATTAGATTAGAATTTGAATGTTTTTTCCAGTGTCAGTCTATGGTACTAGAACCTATTTTATTACTAATGCACTAGTCTTAACCCTATTCTAGCTTTATTGATTTGTACCATTGCCCTTATAAACACAGACTTCAGAAACTACATTATATGATAGATTTTAAGACATGGGCCAAATGGCCATGACCAAGGATTATTTTTGAATTCCAAACCTATATATGTCATTATTTTTAGTAATGGTAACATTAGCTTTTGTAAATGAATCATTTTAATGGATTTAATACAGTCTTTTAATGTTAGTACTTTAAAGTCCTTATATCTGTTGGCTTTGCTCCTACCTATGAGTGAAGGTTCTCTTTTAGAAGAGAACTGACTATTGAACCCACTAAGAGCTTTAGAATGTTATACATTTTGCTTTAACTGAATATCAGAATCCAGGTCTCTGTGTTAGTCCAGATTCTATAAAAAGCAGATGCCAAGACATTAAGGATTAGACATTAAGATTTCTTAGGGCAAGTGATTGTGAGGGAAATGGAGAGTGAGCCAGTAGATGTTGGGAGAATCGATAGGCCGTGATGCAGATCTACCCTTGTGAGTAAGAGAAGTGAAGAGGAATCTGAAACCACAGAATTGTGAAATGGTAGGTGAGAAATCACAGATATCGTGGATGTATCAAAACAAGGACAGAAGACAGTATTTATACTGCTGTGTAATTGTTGTATTCAGACCTGCCCTCTTTGGATAACACTTCTGTCTCTTACTTCTTGTTTTTCATTAAAACCATTCTAAGAATGGAATTTGTGAGAATATGAATTGCATTCTCTTGTTATCAAGGAAATGATCTCTTGCTAATGTGACAATAGTTGCTAATGTGCACACTCTGCTTTCTGACAACACGTTTTCATTTTTATGTCTGAGACTTTTGTACATGAAGAGGCACACCAATAATCATTTCTTTCTTTAATGCTAAATGTATTTTTCAAAAAAAATGTAGTAAAACTTTTAGAGCCAGTTTTATTTTTTTAAAATGAATTACATATTTTGTATTTCATTAGAAAAACTAAGCTATAAATAGGACATCATGATGACTGATTAATATGCCTTAAACAGAAGGGAGAGATCACACAAACACAGTTGTTACTTGCCCAGTTGTTGTATTTACACTGAAACTATGCATTTCATCACTTCTTCATAAGTTCTCTATATGGATGTCTTTCAGGTATCATAGGCACAGTTATTTTGATAGCTTTGTAAGGTTTTAGTGATAAAGGATACCTTCTCTAATTACTCAGGTTTAGGGACATGGTTTATTAGCTACAAGGTTCTTGGTGCCTTGCTTCTCTTGAGATGATTCAAAATTGTGTTGTTGAATGTGTATGCAATGAAGTATTATTCTGCCTTAAAAATACAAAGGTTCTTGGAGGAACCTGGAGGACACTATGCTAAGTGAAAGAAAGCCAGACACAGAAAGGCAAATGCTGCATATTCTCACGCATATGTGGAATCTAAAACAAGGCAGGGAGGGGGCAGGGGAGAATGTTGACCAAAGGGTACAAAGATTTTGTTAGACAGGAGGAATAATTTTTTTGAGATGTATTGCATAGAATGGTGACTATAGTTAGTTATAGTATATTATATATTTAATAAATTACTAAGATAAAAATTTCAAGTGTTCTGTGAACAAAAGTAAGTATTTGAGGTGATGGATATGTTAATTTGATTGACTTAGTTCTTTTGCATTGTATATATGAGGGCTGTCCAGAAATAATTCAATCATTGTTAATACTGTATATCACATTACATACCTGAATACTTGCCAGACAACCCTCACCTATCATGATGTCACTTTGTATCCCATAAATATACACAATTATGATCTTTAAGTTTGCAATAAAATAAAAAAATAGAATTTAAAGAACAGAACAAAAAGCAAAATTGAGATTCTGGATATTAGGACTGAGTCAGTTGACTTATTCCCCGCTAATAGAGTAGTACATTTATTTTTTCTAATCACCTTGGAACACAGTTCAAATTCTATATTGTCACTTGACTGGGTCCAAATTCCCTTTTTACCCTCACCTGTCTTTTATACACATATGTGACCAATATGTTACACATGTATATGTGTGTTCTGTTCTTGGCAAATTCCTACCCTTTCCATGACTATCTGATTTATTCATGCTTACTTTTTCTTTTTTGCTTATGCTGAGAGAAACAAGTACAAGTCTATATTTTAGAAACATAATTAGTGGGAGAAACATAAATATATCAAACAAGTGTATGCACATATGACCTTTCTCTATTTACTAAAATAAACAATTAAATTCATGCTAATTTACACATTTGTCTTTTTTCCTATTACCACCTATCTGCACAATTTATATTAACATTTCTTGTATGAACCTTGCCATGTTATAATGTCTTTTAGCAGATTCATCTGGTCCCAGAATATATTTTGATGTATAAATGCCCATTGCTTTGCAGAGGAAGCATTTCTGTTATAGCCATGACTCTTCCTTACTTACTAGCATCACTTGAATATTCTAAACTAGACATGGCATCATTTATCCTCCATGGAATTCTGATTTATTATAGGGAAGAACATATTATACACTGTAAGAGTACATATGAGAATAAGTGAGAATTAAAAGTAATGTTGATGCTAGTATTGAGCTGCTTACAGTGACAGAACTTGAAAAAAGTATCTTTAGTTATGTCTATGGGTTTTATTGATCGTTTTGATTTAACTTGTTACCCTACCCTACTGTTTTCATAGTATGTTCACTTAAATGTTCTACCATATTGATTCTTATGCTCTTAGATAAGGTAATTGTATTTTATTGTAGCCTTCTGCCTTTTAACAGAGGAATTCTTAAGTTAGGAATTTCAGCAATAGTGCTTTACACGTACCTCATAATTTAAGTATCAAGGTTATTCAGCCATAGGTAATTTCAGTGTCACTAGAGTCATACTGTCTAGGAAGGAACAGCAACCTCTTATTCCTCCAGACCATGACATGTTGGTAGCTGATCGTCCACTTGATAATACTACATGCTTTAAGACCAGCAAAGCATAGATATTAAAAATGTGAAGAATTCAAAATTCCTGCAGTTTAAATAGGAGATATTCTTCAATTTGTAGTATTGGAAGTCATCAATGCTTGCACATTAACCCTTCCTGTCTTTCTGATTAGTTTTGTTTCCTGGTGAGCAACACAGGATTGAAATAGACCAAGGGTCTCAAACTATGGCCTGCGGGCCACATGTGGCCAGCAGAGGACATTTATCTGGCCCGCTGGGTGTTTTTGCCTCTGCTGCCTGTCCTGTTTAGCAGCAGACTCATCCTGGTTGGCAAAATCTGTTAGTGGAAAAACCATTGGTTGCATTCCCAAACAAAACATGTGTGGATTCACTGGAAAAGTTCCAAAAGGAGTTCCAATTTAGATTTAAAGAGCTTCATCTCCATGAACAGGACATACAGCTTTTCCATAACCCATTTTCTATTGACATTGAAAATGTGGAGGTCAGTCCCTGAAGTTGCCATCCCGGCCACTCCTCTGCCAGCTGCTCCGGTGCCACCTCGGGCTGGCTTCTCCAGCAGGTGGGAACCAGGCGCTGACAGGTATGGCAGGGGTGGCCGAGCGCTCTTGTGGCTCCGGCTCTGGCTCTGCATCGGCAGCAGCTTTCTGGCTTTTCCATGGGGCTGGCCTGTGGCAACCAGATGCTCCTAGAACATTTCCACTGTTGCTCAGAGTACACACTCAGTGGGATTTAGAATTCCTGGAGAATTGCCTTTGTGAGAAGTTGGAAGTATTTCTTTAAATTCCGTCTCTTAGTTTTTCAAAGAAGCATCAAGAAACCATGAACGTTAGTAATTAACAGTTTGACTGCCACTTGCTTGATGGTTTTACTGCCAAGGACATTCTGGACCAAAAAAATCAATGAAGTTTCCTCTTCTGATGATAAGGATGCCTTCTATGTAGCAGACCTTGGAGATGTTCTGAAGAAACACCGAAGATGGCTAAAAGTTCTTCCTCGTGTCGCGCCCTTTTATGCAGTCAAATGTAATGACAGTACAGCCATTGTGAAGACCCTTGCCGCCATTGGGACAGGATTTGACTGTGCTAGCAAGACTGAAATACAATTGGTACAAAGTCTCAGTGTACCTCCAGAGAGCATTATCTATGCAAATCCTTGTAAACAAGTGCCTCAAATGAAGTACGCTGCCAATAATGGGTCCAGATGATGACTTTTGACACTGAAGTCAAGTTGATGAAAGTTGCCAGAGCATATCCAAAAGCCAAGTTGGTTTTGTGGGTTGCCACTGATGATTCCATAGCAGTCTGTGGACTCAGTGTTAAATTTGGTGCCACACTCAAAACCAGCAGACTTCTTTTGGAATGGGCAAAAGAGCTAAATATTGTTTTTTTTTTTTTTTTTTTTTTTTTTATCTTTTCTTTTTTATTAAATCATATCTGTGTACAATAATTCAGTCATGGGGTACAGTGTACGGGCTTCAGATACAATCAAAGATATTTTCATCAACCTGATTG
>CAUYRH010106356.1:0-39318 GCA_963574655.1 Perodicticus potto
AAGAAATGAGTATAATTGTGATGGATGTGTTACTTAGTTCAATGTAAGCATTTCACATTGTATATTGAAGCAGTATCCTGAACCCCATAAAGGCATCAATGTACAAAGTTATGATTTAATAAAAAATAATTAAAAATAAAATAAATAAAGTAATGAAATCTCCTCCTGTCTTGCTCCATTCTTCCTGGCAGGGATATCATTCTGATACAGGATTCCACCACTCAGAGATAGAACAGGAGCCCCCCATCCTCTAGGCCCAGGTGAGCTCAAGGTCAGACCCCCATTTCCAGGCACAAGCAGACTGCCTTTTTCAGAACACACACTCTGGGCTCTGATAAGATCATGAACAAAGCAGCCTGAGATGGATTTTTGGGTGGTTCCACCTTGAGTAGGAGCACACACCATCATCTCTTCTCAAAGACAAAGACTATAAAGGACCTGATAACCTTTTGCCCTGAGCTGGACGGACTGCATTTATTCTTTTGTCAATGCACTCATTAACTTTGAAAAGATGTTTTTCCATCTACCAACTCCTGGCCACATGTAATTCCTTAGACCTGATACCCCTAGATAAAGGGCCCATGTAGAGACTCTCCAGTTAGTTCAGTTTTTTCCCCCTTCCAGAAGCTCTGGTGCTTTTTTACTTCTTCTATATTCCTTTCTAATTTCTATTAAAAATCCTATCTTACTACTGATCTGTGGTCCGTGGGTTCATTCTTCAAATCTCCGAGACCAAAGACTTACTAAAAAGCAAAATTCCGATATGAATTCCTTTGTCCGGTTTACCTGTGCTGCATATACACCCACTCGTGAGTCACTTAGTAGCCATCTGCAGTTACCAACTGTGGCAATATCATTCAATTTTATTTTTTTTTGTTCTATTTTAATATTGGTTAATGTTATTAATTAATCCCTTATTGTGCCTAATTTATAAATTAAACTTTATCATAGGTAAGTACGTATAGGGAAAAAACATATACTATGTGTGGTTTCAAGTATCTACTGGGAGTCTTAGAACATGTCTCCACACATAAAGGGAGACAACAGTACAACTGATTTTTATACCAATCTTTTCTCCTGTAAACTTACCAAATTTACTTATTCTAATAACTTTTTTTAGATCACTTAAGATTTTTTGCACACAAGTTCATATCATTTGCAAAGACAGTTTAATCATCCTGTAAAAACTGCATACTTTTTTTTTCCTTTTTTTCCTCAAATGTCTAGGCTAAAACATCACATAAAATCATGAATAAAAATGGTTAGAGTAGGCATTCTTGCCATATTTCCAATTTTAGAAGAAAGGCATTCAGTCTTTCATCATTAAGTAGAAAGATGGCTATAGGTTTTCCATAGATGCCCTTTCTCATACAAAGAAAGACCACCATCTATACCTAGGTTGCCAAGAATTTTTAACATTAATGGGGGTTAAATTTTGTTAAATGCTTTTCTAGCACCTATGCTCACCTTTTATCTTTTGCTCTGTTAGTGTGATAAATTGCACTGATTTATTTCCAAATGTTAAACAATCTTATATTTCAGGAATCCATGGTGTGGTGAAGGTGTTTTCCTTTTTATGTTTGGCTACATTTGGTTTAATGTTTTCTGAAGAAAATTTGTATCTGTGTTCATGACAGACATCAATTTGTATTATTCTTATATTGTATTGTGTTTGTATAGTTTTATTATTCAGGAAATGCTGATCTTCTTAAATATTCCTTTCTTTTCCATTTTATAGAAAAGTTTCAGTAGGATTCCTTATGTTTGCTTCTCAAATGTTTGTGCCTGATATTTTCTTGTTAGAAGCTTTTAATTAAAAATTAAATTTCTTTAGTAAACATAGAACTAAAGTATGTATTTAGAATTTCTATTTCTTCTTGAGACAATTTGGTGATTTATATCTTATCTGAAATTTGTTTCATCTAAGTTGTCAAATTGGCAACTAGTTATTGGCTTAGGGTAATTCATGTTATTTCATTTTCTTTTTAATGTGTAGAGAATATGTAAGATGCCTATGCTTTAGCTATATAGTTTTTTTAATTCAATTTTAAAATACTTATTGTTAGTATGTAGAAATATGGTTGGTTGAGGTTTATTGTATGTCTTCCTTGTCTCATTTTAGTGTGTGTTGTCCCCTTATCTTGATGTGTCTACCAAAGGCTTATCAATCTTAGTAACATTTTAAAATAACTTTCTCTAAGGACTTTTTTATTTTATTATTTAAGGTCTATTTTTTGCTTTATTGGATTTCAAACACTTTTTGTTTTCTAATATAAACATCAAAACTACTGATTTACAGTATGGTACATATGAAAAATCACTGATTTTGAAGTTAAAACACACCTGGTTTCCAATCTTGATGTTGATTATTTATTGATATTTTCTTACATTCTTCATCAATAAAATAGAGAAAATGATAACTGTCTCATAGGAAATTAAGGGAATTGAAAGACATAAAAGACAGGCTTGTCTAGCTTCTTATTTTGACATAGGATTCAAATAAAATATCTAAAACTAAAATATTTATGCATTAATTATTTTAATTCATATATTAATTAAAATGTAATAAAAGATAAATCACAACTCATATAGCACTCACAATATACAAGTGTCTAATCAAGTAAAGTATAAAATTTTCTAAAGCCAAACATAAAAATGTTAAGAGTAATTTTATTCTCCTATTTCAAGACTACTTAATTTTCATTAATTAAGGAAAATTATTTGACAATAGTTAGAGTCTTTTATTTTACCCACATTTTACATTATTTTTCAATGATAAAATGTAAGCACTGTATGCTTCCTACAGTTTACAGCTCTGTAAATTGACCACCCAAGGGACTGAAACAAACATTAGGAGATGGTCGACATTAAGGAACTAGGCCTAGTGTACTGATATGTTCTTATGGTACATATCTGGTCTATGCAAATTAGGTCAATTTAAGGAGGTGGTCAATGTAGAGAGGCGGTCAACTATGGATATTCTACTGTATATTCAAATTTTATTAATTTTCAAATTCTGAAAATATGGATTATATAAAAACTAGTTATATAAAAATGAAAAATAAATCTCAGTTTTCTAGTGGATGAATGAAAATTTTTACAAAATTTTCAAGATTTTTAAATGTCATAATTCCCTAACAAATTTCTCTTGTAACCCTGACTAATAAAGATTAATGTGGAAAACATTAGCTAATCCATGAACACCTGGACAAAACCAGCTAAGGGTATATCCATTACACTAAGAGGGCAGGTTATTTTTTCTTATCTCCTTCCATATTTTCATTCTTTTTAGACTTTTCTCTTTTTACTTCTAAAAACGTAAAACTCTCAGGTCACTAAAAAAGTAACTGGTAGCCCACCTAAGTGACAGTTCCCTGACCCATGAAAGAGCCTTACATGAAAAGTTTAAACACGAAAATTAAAAAAGTAGTTGTCGGCCTTTACAGTAACATGTGGTTTTATATGTGCTTCTCTATTTATTTATTACCTGTCAATCCCACTAGGATATAAACCCCATGTAGGCAGAAATGTTTTCAGCTTTTGCTCACTTTCTATTTAATTATATCCCAGCACCTAACAAAGCACATCTGGAACAAAATGTTCAATGCATCATTTTCCTATAATTTCAATTTCTTTTTCATGATGAGATTTCTGCCTCTTTCAGAGGTCTGTTATTTTACTGCCAATTTTATTAGTTTCCTATTGCTACTGTAGGAAATCACCACAAATTTGCTGGCTTAAAATAACACAATTCATTATCTCACAGTTGTTTAGGTCAGAATCTGGTAGTCTTGCCTTGTTTATCTGCCTGTGTCTCATGAGGCCAAAATGAAAGTGTTATTTTTCTGGATTAGAGAAGAGAAATCATATCAAGAGATATTCAAATTTTTACAGAATTGAGTTCCATGAAGATGTAGGAGCCTCGGTTTCCCGGGCAGCACGTGGTCAGGAGTCATTCTCAGCTTCTAGAGGCTGCCCTGGCTGCTGTGCTCATGTTGTCCTCCTCAAGTTCCTCTAACATTTTGAATCTCTCTTCTCCTTCCCTCTTCTGCTGCATCTCCCTCTTCTGCCTTTTTATGATTTTCAGAGTCTATGTAATCAGATTGGGCCCACACGGATAGTCCAGATTAACCACCCTATTTTAAGTGCAGCTGAATAGTAACCTTTAGTTGTATCTGTAAACTCCTTTTGCCATGTAACATTAACACATTCACAGGTTCCAGAGATTAAGGTATATACATGGTGGGATAGGTTACTCAAATTCTACCAAACTTTTGCATGCCCTCTGAGTAATGTTGGAAGTACACTTTGTGTTCCTACTCTGAAAAAGCAAAGCAGATCTTGAAGGAGCATTTTGTTATTTCTCACTGTCGTAGGTTCACTTCAATTTGAATTAAATAAAACATTGTAGTGGGGTATGAGAACTTATCTAAAAAGGTGCAATGAGACGGAAAACTATCATTTCGAAGTTTTTACCACACTAAAAATAAAAAATCATCATAGAACCCAAACAGACAGGAATTATTACAGTCTCTGAAAGCATGTACCCTACAATGAATTTAATTTAATCTTCACAAAATAACTTGACTAGAAAACACAGTTCAGGAGGCCATACTGAACAGTGAATTTCATTTATGGTGAAATAAAAAGGCTAAGAGTGCAACCATAATCTCTCCTTCATACACTACACTGATGCTATGATTTTATGTAACAACATTTTTCTACCTAGCACTGGATGCAGTTTTAAAGTTATCAAAGTCAAAAAGACTTTAGAATACAAATAATCTCTGTGAAATATCATTTATATCACGTAAAGTCTCAAGTTGATACGTTCCTTCCAAATATTTTACAAATATAGTAGTCTTACTTTTCTGATTATATTCAATGTCAATTAACAAAGATTAGGCTAACTTCAATATCTCTACTTTTATCAAGACTAAGATCACTTATACAGAACTTGTGAAGATAATGAGATAGTAATCACATTAAAAAAAACTACTTTTAAGATTATCTCTCTACAAAGCAACACATTTTTTATGCAAATATATGTATGGTATAGCTTATAAACAGAGCTGTGAATTCTGATTTGTTTTGCTTTGTTTTGTTTTTTGCAGTTTTTGGCCAGGGCTGGGTTTAAACCCGCCACCTCCAGCATATGGGGCCAGTGCCCTACTCCTCTGAGCCACAGGCGCTGCCCTGTGAATTCTGATTTTTTAAATAAATAGTACTATACATCAAATGTACAACTTTATTTACTAACATAATTTTTAAAATTAAAACTAAATTCCTATTACAATTCTAATCCTAGAAAAGGATTACTCTGCTAATTCAACTAGCTCAAGTAATCCACAGACATCAGAGCAGAAATGAATAGCGTCCAGTTCTATTATGGCAAATAGGGACATGACATCAACTCTAAAATTGATAGCATTACTAAATAGCTGGAAATGTCTCCTAAACAATGGTAACAATGAATTTAGTGACTTCCAGAGTTAAGATATAAGCTCTAGAAGGTAAAAGAAAAAATATATATATTTTTTAAATAACTGAATAGCTATAAAAATACAGGAGAACAAGAAAATTTTCTGAAAGATGGAAAGTAGGTAAGATTGGAAAAGAAAACCTCAGTCGAGAGCATGCACTGAAGGAGCAATAAGCATACAAGACAAAACTCAGGAAGAAACAGCAAGATCCTTATGTGAGATATTTAAGCAAGAACAATTAAGCACTAGACTTCCCTCTCCCAAAAGTGGCTCTGTCCTATGTATACATGTGGGAGGGAGCACAGCAATAACGGGGAAAACAAGTAGAGAAACTGACACAAACAGAGGGAAGTGTATCAGATGACATAGTGAAACAGAAGGTGGAGCCCAAATGTCAGCATATCCCATTTAGTGGCACATGTTAGCTACCTTTCCTTCTTACTGGAAACAATTCATGGAGCAAGCCCTATTAGCAGAAGCTTCTTCCCTGGTCTCAGTAAGCTATACCAGCAAAGACTAATAGCCTAGAGACTAAGGATTGGGTGACTTGTCATGGTTTGCCTAAGACTTTGGTTTATGCATATAGTGCTGATGTCCCATTCCACTTAACACTTGTCTTTGCACTAGCAGACAAGTTTTAATGAGACATCATCTAAACACTCAAGCAAGAAAACTCAATTTCAAAGTTGAGCACAAAATCAAGGGTTGCCAAGCAATTGAGGAAAGACAACACAATTGAAAAGATATAACAAGATTAATAACCCAAGAAAACACCTCATAACCAAAGAAACAAAGTGAAAGAACATTCAAAGTCATACTTTAAAATCAAAATATTTAATGTTCAAGACAGAGAGGCTAACACACAAAAATCACTGGAAAATGTGGGATCAAATAAAAAAAGACATTTATAAAAGTACCAATAAAGATAGAAATAATTCCTAGGATCATAAAATAAAGATATGTAAACACATGATTTGAAAAGCAGAATGAATTTTTGATTTTTGCAAATGAGTTAAAAAATGGGACAAATTATATTCCAAGAACATACAACACAGGCATAACAGAAGATACTGAGAGATAACACAATCTAGAAAGCTAGAAGTTGCAACATTAGCTAATAAAAAACAAAACAAAATAGAAGGCTGACAAAGCTCTATGGGAAAAAATAATTGCTAAGAATTTCTGAGAATAAACTCATTTTTAGAGTTCACATCTTAAACTTGATAGCCATTAAACTCATCATTACTATTGTTTAGAAAATATTTCTAGCTGTTTAAGTAATCCTATCAATTTTAGAGTTAACATCATATCCCTACTCACTCTGATAGAACTGGAACTATTCCTTCCTGTTATAATGTCTCTGGACTAGTTGAATTTTATAACATGTAGACTTCAAAATGCTCTCAAAGTAATTTGTTTTCTAGGATTATAAACTGCAATACAAATTTTATTTTATTTTTAAAGACTAGTATTAGAAATTTTTTGAGAGAAAGACATATATACTCAAACTAAAAGGGCTCAACTAGATGCAAGCAGAACAAATAAACAAACAAGTAAACAAATAACACTCTCATATCTTTTCAAGTTAGTGAAATTAAGGGCAAAGAAAAATTCCTGAATGATTACAACAAAAGGAAAAACATTGCATTAACAGAAGAATGCTCAATACCAGCCTAAGTTGCAAGATAACAGTTAAGTAACACAACAAAGAGATCTTAAAAACATGTAGAGAAAAGACTGATTACCTGTAAACAGTTGACAATTAATTTGAAGAATGATTTACTAGCAGTGCCAAAGGAAGTCTGAAATCAGTGGAATGACTCTTGAAAATGCTAAGAAAAATTAAATATCATAGTGATACAGCTAGCAAGATCATATTGCAAGAACAAAGTTGGAATTAAAATATTTTCACATTAAAAATGCCATAGTACATTATATGCTATAGAGCTTCAGGCATCTCAAATTTAACCTATGCAAAATTAAGTTCCTATAAATCCTCCCAAAATCAGCAGCTCTTACATTTGTCTTCATCTCAGTCAATGGCTAATCTCCCCTGCTGGTTGTTCAGCCCTAAAATTTTATGTCATCCATGACTTCTCCTTTTTTTTAATAAACTACATCAGAACCATTGGCATATACTATTAGCGTTGTCTTCCAGAAAATACTTAAATTAGAAAACTCATCACCCTGACTGCCAACATTCTATTACAAGCCATCATTATCTTTCACAGATATGACAATAGCCTATTAATTGCTTCTACTGTTGATCCACTCCAGTCTATAACCTATAAAACAAGAGTAAAATATAAATTGTGTATTAAAAAACCTCTGATTAGCTGGGTATAGTGGCTCACATCTATAATCTCTGGGAGGCCAAGGCAGATGGATTGCTAAACTAAGAACATCGAGACCAGCCTTAGCAAGGGTGAGACCCCGTCTCTAAAAATAGCCAGGTGTCGTGGTGGGCGCCTGTAGTCCCAGGTACTTGGGAGGCTGAGGCAAGAGAATCATTTGAGCCCAAGAGTTTGAGGTTACTGTGAGGTATGATGCCATGCCACTCTACCAAGGGTGACAAAGTGAGACTCTGACTAGAAAAAATAATTAATTAATTGGTTAATTAATTCATTAAAAATATAAATGAAAACCCTCTGACACCCTCCAGCTCACTGTGAAGTATGACCTACCAGGCCAGGTATCCTCCAAGAATACATTATACCTCTGGGCACACCTTCTAATCTCCAAATCTTCTCTTCTGTTGTAAACTTACTAACGTCTTTGCTATATCTTGAACTTCCAGGCCTTTTTGTAGCACCTGTTCCTTTTGTTCCCAATGCTTTTTCATTAGATACCTACATATTCACTCAATTCTTCCTCATCTTGATTCAAAAGTGACCTACCCAAACAGCCTTCTTTGACTACCCTGAGTAATGAAATAAGCCTATCTAAATCTCGTATCGCATTTGGCTCCTTAAATTCTTTCTTCTAACAATTAGGTACCATGCTACATACCACATATTTTATATTTGACTTTGTTTATTAACTATCTCCCTTCTTAGAATTATACTTCATGACAGCAGGGATTTTTTTATATAATATAGATCACTTTATCCCTAGCACATGATATATGCTGATTTGAATGAGTAAATGAATAAGGATACTTACCACTAAAGTCTGTCACTACAATGATTTCTAAAAGATATACTTCAAGAAGAAAACTTATTCTAGAAAGAAGATTTGAATGCAAAAAATAATGATAAATGAAGAAAGTAATAAATGTAGGTAAACCCAAATAGCAATTTGCTGTATAAGATAATTTGTAAGGTTAAATAAAACTAAAGCATTGTTAAGAAGGAGAGCAAAGATCTTGAAAAAACATAAACTTTATTATATGTGCATGTAGTGACACCAAAGATATCACCAAAAACAATTTAAAACTAGAATACATATGTCCCAAAATAGTAAACCAAACAGTTGAAATACAGATGGAAAGAACCTGAATCATTTCAATCAAAAGAAAGAAAACAAAGCAAAGCAAAAAAGGAGAAAACAGAAAAAGATTTTGCAACCTGTTTATCAAAACAAAATCCACCTATTCCCTGAATATGTTAATAAGGAAGGGCCCCATCCCAAACATGTGGTCAGAGACTAGTCGAAAGTAAAAGGATAAAGAATGTTCTACCAGAAAACTTCTAACCAAAGAAAGAAAGAAAGAAATGCTGATTTGCAACAACATTGATGGAACTAGAGAACATTATGTTAAATGAAACAAGCCAAACACAGAAAGACAAATCTTGCATGTTCTGATTCATATGTGGGAGCTAAATATTAAAAACAATTTATCTTATGGAGATAGAGAGTAGAATGATGGTAACCAGAGGGTAGGAAGGGTGGTGGGGAGGAGGCTATAAAATGGGAGTGGTTAAGGCTACAAAAATATAATTGGATACAATGAACAATATTAACAATATTTGATAGCACAACAAAGTGGCTATAATCAATAAGTAGAGGTGATTATATTACTAAAATAACTAAAAGAGTAGAATTGAAATATTCCTAACACAAAAAAATGTTAAATGCCTGAGGTGATAATGCCCCAATTACCAGGATTTGATTTATTCACATTGTATAATTGTATGAAAACATCACATGTTCCTTATGAAGTTATACAACTCTTATATACCTATAATAATTAAAAATAAATATATATATTTTTCAAAAGTTGATACAGCCAAAAAAAAAGCATGAGTACAGATGAAGAAAGGTATTACAACATGATGAAGTATTCAGTCTACCAGAAGGCTATAATTCAGTCTACCAGAAAGCACCTAAAAATGCAGATTTGAAAGTTATTAAGCAAAAACTAAATAGAACTCTAAGAAGTAGAACACATGATGATGTAAAAATACATCATTATAAATGGGAGTTTCTAACATACCACTCACATTCTGTATCCTTACAGAAGATATATAAGTTTCAATTAATAAGCACAATTTGGGTAGCATTTATAGAATATTGCACTCAACTGCTGGAAAATACATATTTCTTGACCACAAAGATATTTAGTTATTTTAATAATCAGTTGCCAAAATCCTGAATGTTTTTTAACAAGCCTGAAAACATTTGGAAATTTTAAACACAATTTTAAGTAACTTATAAATCCAAGAAGATAAGATAATGTAAAATAGGATATATTTAGAATTGAATTATACTCACAAAAGCCACTGAAGTTTTTAAACTACATATAGTCAGAAAAATAGTGGAATTGACTATTGAACTTTCCGCTTCTTTTTTTCTTGAAGCCAGAAAGGAAGAAACAAAAATTTGATGATAAAGATTGACAAGAAAAATACAAGAAAGGAATATTCCATACTAACCTCATTCACAAATATCTGTGCAACATTCCTTCAGAAAATATTAAGATCTAATTGTGGAAAGCAAATTAATAAACCTTTTGTAAACAAAAACATAAGAACTTTGGAAGGAAAAGAGTTATTAAGCAAAATGGTAAAAGCAACAACTATAAGGAAAAGAGGAATAAATTTGATCCTATTAAAATTAAGTCATTATGTTCATTAAGAGTTATTATTAAGAAAATGAAAAACCTAAATATAACAATAAGATGTAAAAAATTGTTACAACTCGATAATGAAAATAATCTAATAAATAGGCAAGAGATATGAAGATGTACTTTACGAGAGTATTTCCAAGTGTCCAAACAACATATGAAAAAAATTAAACTTTATTATATGTGGTCATCAAGAAAATGTATATTAAAGCTTCAGCGAAATACTCATAAACTAGAGCGCCAAAATAAAAGAAATTAACAATACTGCATACTGGTGAGATTATGGAGCAACTGGAAGTTCCATACACTACTGTTAGAAATTTAAATACACTATATTCTCTGGAATAGCTATTAACAAAGATCTGATAAAATGGAATATCTATGGATTCTGTTACCCAGATATTCTATACCAAAGTATAAAATCAGAAGAAATGTATATGCATGTGTAATAAATAACTATATAAGAATATTCACTTTAACAGTATTCATCAAAGCACCAAACAGAAAACAACACAAATTTCAATCAGTAGTAAAATGAATAAACAATTTACAAAACATTATTATATTGCAAATGAGTTAATTATTGCTATATGCAACAACAAGGATTATAGCCCACAAGTTATAAGGTTTAGTGGAAGAAGCCAGACAGAAAACAGTACATCATCTTATTTAATTTACAAGTAAATTGAGAAACCACCAAAATAAACCAGTGGTAACAGACCAGAATAGTGGTACTACTTTGGGGCAGTGGTAGTAACTAGAACAGCCTGGGGAGGAACTAGGGCTAAGGATCCTTATAATGTTTCATTTCTTCACCTTGAGAACGGTTACCTGGGTCATTCACTTTAGAAATGCATTGAGATGCACACTAATATGCGTAATTCATGTACTTTTCTACATATATTTTAATGTAATAAATTTTTTATTTAAAAAAATGGTTGATTTGAAGGTTATTATAATTAATAAAGTCACAAAGCCTATAGAAATATAAAATTTGATCTTTTCTAGTATTGCTTTGTAATATGCATATTATTTATAATAAAAATTACATACATATAAGACAGAATTCCTAAAATGTTATAGTTTTATTAAGAGATAGTTACATTGAATCTATTAGTATAATAAGGTTTTTAAAATATGTTTTAAATATCTTAACATTTCTTAGAATTCCACATTTCATTACATTTCCTCTAAATGTAAATCCTTCTTTTAATGAAGAATAAACTGCCCACATAATCTTAAGTTCAGACAACGAAACCTTCTAACAACATAGAATAATGTTTTAAGTTACAGAGGACTATAATATATTCAGATAACCCATGCTGACTCTACAAAGTATGCTACTAAAATCAATTTTTATCACTTGAAATCTATTACAATTAGAGAGCAATGCCAAGTCACCGACACACTAATGGGTTTTAAAATATTTCAAAAAGAATAAGGATATTGTGAAGTGTTTTAATTGAAATGCAGTTCCAATAAGTATAACAAATTGAATGTTATGAGCCTTCTGTAAAGCTACCACATAAAACTACCATGCCATATAATGTTGAGGTTTCATAAATGTGCAGCACTGCCTCACTACATTTTATGTAACAATTATCCTACTGAATTATTTAAAAATCTTTATTATATTTTATAATATAAAAGGAGTTGTTTTCTATGTTCCGACTATTTGATTTTTAATTTTATTTTAGAACAATAGCACAGCACTTCCAAAGGGGATCTTCTCTACCAAATAAGATCTGGCTTGCTTGAAAAAAATATTATTACATTTAATTAAAAGATATTTTTATGTATTAATCTACAACAGTACACTACATGAAATGATTAAACTTAAATTAGAAACCAAGTTTTCTAATTCCTGGGTGTTAAATAAACAGTTGTAAAAATAATTATTTCTGACCACAAAAGTTGTAATAATTAGACATAAAAAATAGAACCACTTCAAGAATATCTTCAGTTTTTGTAAGTATCTCTCCCTATCTCCTTAACCATACCTTTTTGCCATTTAATTAACAGCATTTTATCTTTTCATTCTCCTAATTTCTGTGATTTTATTTCCTGGGCTTACACAGAGCCCTTCCCTATCCCCCAGGCAGACATTTTCTACATTTTTTTATCATTTGACCACCTCAAGAAAATCCATCATCCTCCCTCTCTTCTTACTTTCCTCCCTCCCTCACTCCCTTCCTCCCTTTCTTCCTTCACCTCTCACCTACTAATACTAATACCATATTATTCCCAACAAAAATGCTTTTATTTTGAAAGGGGTATTTCAAGGACTAACATAACTTGATTTCTTTTGTCCAACAATACAGAAGCCGCGGTGAGTATACAAACCAGACACAAATCTAGGGTAGAATTTTGAACAATAATAAGGCTGGGTGCTGTTCAGAATTAAAATTACACCACAAGGCAGCTCATATTAAAACCATAAAAAAAACTGTTTCTTTTTTCTTTCTCCTTCCCCATAGCACATACTGGGGAAGGCAGAGTGAAGACAGTCTCACATTTCTTTTTTACTTTCTCCATAGCTTAGCGGCCCTACATCCACTCAGTTTTATAACAGTCTTTGTTCACTTGTTTAATCTTTCCTGTTCTGTCCCTTTATTCTCTGCAGGGCCATCAATTAGTACTGAAGAGACATTTCAAACTTAAATTAAGGTTTAGTGAACTAACAAGAATTAAGATGTGAAAAAGAAACGATTTAACTTTTTATCAAATAAGACTAAGCTTTAGTACAGTGGTTCTCAAACTTTAACATGTGTCAGAATAATACAGAGAGCACATTAAAAGACAGTTGCTGGACTCCACCTCCAGAGTTTCTGAGTCTTTAGGGTCTAAGCATTTGCATTTCTAATAAGGAACAGATGATGCTGATGGTGTTGGTCCAGGAAGCACATTTGAAGAAACACTGTTTTAGTTACCTGTGTGCCCTATCCTCAGGCCCACATCTCTCTGAGAGTACATACTTCAAGTCCTTGCTAGACAAACCACTATCATTTAGAAAGGGCTTTGAATGGTGTGGTTTTGTTTCAGGTTCATTTCCCCATATCTAATTACTCAATGTAAAATAATATTCTGAGATTACAATATATATTCTAGACAACATCTCACAAGTGCTTGAGGCATCCTCCCCTGAGTCTTACCGCATACCCCAAGGTGCTCACAGGACTCCATTCTGGTCTGCTTCAGGTTTCCCTACACGGATACCATGAGTTATAGACACTCCCCTTTTTAATTCCAGTTTTCTATCTAGTAAATATTAAACCATATACATATTCACATGCACACATGAACACACCACATATATAATCTAACCAAAAACAAATTCTCAGTGGTAACAATATATTTAAACTAAAAAATATTAACTCAGAGTGGGCAGAGTAAGATGGTGAATTAGAAACGCTTCTTACTAGCCACTCCCTATGAGATAGGGAAACTAGAACTCTAGCCATCTGTGGCTGGGGAAACTTACCCAGACATCACTCTAAAGACACAGCAAAGCAGTGGAGGACCCCAAGAGCCAGAGAGGATGTCTGGAGCTGAGGAGAACCTGCACAGAAGGCAAGTGCTTATATACGGGCAAGGGCCAGACCACCCGCCTGCACACAGTCTGGGGACAGGAAAGAACTGTCCTGCAGTTTATTGATTTTGGACTAAACAGCTCCAGAGAGCAATTTAAACTGCTTAAATGAGTGAGGGGTATGGAACAGCATCCAGAGGCCGAGATTGGATACTGGCAGAGTGGATCACCATTGGCTTGGCTGCTAACTAGGCATCAACATTGTGGGAAGATTACACTGGAGGAACAGTTCACAGGAACCCAGTGGACAGCCAGCTCTGGCACACTTAATGAGTTTAGGCAAACATCCTTGGGGTGAATTGAGCAAACCCTGAATCACCAGGAAGGCCATGTTGTTCTCAGTGGGTACTGTTTGACGTGCCTCTTAAAGAAACTGGCAAGAGGACTGAATGCTGACAAAGTGATCAGGCCCTGGGGCAAATAAGTCAGGAAGATAATACCCAATTTCCCCTGCAACTAGAAAGTGGCTTACATTTTATGTATAGCAAAAGCAGAGTGTGTCCTCCACCTCCTAACACCACAGCACCACCTGGTGTGCAGATAATATATTGCTATATATATATATATGTATAGTCTTAGTTTCTTTTTCTCTTTTTTGTTGTTGTGGTTGTTTGATTGTATTTTTGTTTTTTCATTTTTACATTCTTCAATAGCAAGGGCTCCTACATTTTTGTTATACTTTTTCAGCTCCTTATATTTTTTCTTCCTTTTCTTACTTCTCTCCTTTTCTCTCTCTTTTGGTAAATATTTTTCTACTCTGCTCATCTTTCCCACATAAATTTCCCATACAACAGCTAAGATATCCCCCACTTTTCTTTATCTTTTATAATTGTATTTTTAATTTTATCTATTTTTATATTTATTTTTTATTATTTGTCTTCCTTTTCTCTGTGTTGCAGGGTCACAGCTTGTCTATCTCAAGGATGTCATGAGCTTGTAGTCTAGGGTATCCTTCTAGGTTTGGCCTATGGAAAGATGGTACTGGTAGCTCCCATGTGACATACTGCTATTATTTTCTTCTATATTTAGTAGATGTCAGATCTTACTTTTATCCAGGCAAGTAAGGAGATCTTGACTTCAAGGTACTCACAGCCTGGCCCCCCAAAGGCCTAGATTTTTGGTTATGGTCATAGCACCCTGCTGGTCAGTACCATTTCTCCTGTTGCTCTCTTTCTCTTTTTCTGTCCTTCTTCCGTCCTTCTCTTCAATTCTTTTCTTTCATTCCCCTTCTTTTTCTATTTCACTTTCTCTTTTTCTTTTTCTTTTCTTTCTCCCTTATCACTTTTTACCTTTCTCTTCCTTTTGGCCTTATACCAAAAGGCCACTTGAACACCTAAACTCCAAGACAAAGTAATTTAAAGCAAAGGAGGTTGTAAAAGGAAAAAATAGGGGAAGGAAGTGAACAAGAAGAAAACATACATAAGGAGGAACCAACAGAAAAATTCTGGCAACATGAAAAACCAAAAGAGTAAGCTCCACCCCCACACCATCCTAGTCTCAGAACATGAGAAAGCTACCACAGAGGATTCCACCTATAAAGAATTAGTGGAAATAACAGAAAGGAAATTTAAAATATGGATGGTAAAGGCAATAAAAGGAATTGATGAGAAAACCAAAAAATGGATGAAAGATATGAAGAATAAAGAAAGAATGTGGTGGAGCTTAAGAAATTGAAGGAGTCAGTCTGAGAATGTAAAGATGCAGTAGAAAGTATCAATAACAAATTGAACCATGGAGAAGAAAAAATCTCAGAGCTAGAAGATAAAACTCTTGAGCTAACCCAGGAAGTTAAAGAGTCAGAAAAGAGAGAAAGCAGAACGTTCACTCAGAGAATTATGGGACTTCATGAAGCATTCAAACATATGAATGATAGGTATCCCAGAAGGGGAAGAAGAATGTCCCATAGGAAGGGAAGCCCTTCTGGAGGATATCATAAATGAAAATTTCCCAAGTTTCACTAAAGATTCCAAAACCCTCCTTTTAGAGGAATATCAGACCCCACATCATCTCAACACAAATACAGCATCTTCAAAACACATTGTAATGAGCCCATCAAAAATCAAGAAGAAAGAAAATTCTGCAAGCATCCAGGAGTAAGCACCAATTGACCTACAGGGATAGATCCTTCAGGATTATAGCAGATGTTTCAGCTGAATTTCTCCAAGCCAGAAGAGAATGACCATCTACCTTTATTCTTCTTAAACAAAACAATTTTCAGAGAGAATTCTGTATCCTACTAAAGTAAGCTTCTAAGTAGATGGAGAAATCAAATCTTTTACTGACATGCAAACATTAAGGAAATTCACCATAATAAGACCAGGTCTACAGGAAATATTGAGACCTATTCTTCACACTGACTATCACAATGGACAATCAGCAAAGTAAACACCTACAAACTAATGGTCAAAACCCAGCTTCCACAAAGGCACAAAGGGTTAAACTAAGCAAAGGACTTTCACAAAATAAGATGAATAGATCTCAGCTACACTTATCAGTTCTCTCAATACATGTTAATGGCTTGATTTCTCCACTAAAAAGGCACAGCTGCCCAATTGGATTAAAAAAAACACAAACTATCCATATGCTATAACCAGGAAAGACACCTAACATTGAAGGACAAAACAATACCCAGGCTAAAGAGATAGAAAACAATATTTCAGGCAAATGGAAATCAGAAGGAGGGGTTGCAATCTCACTTTCATATGTAAGTGGATTTAAAGCAACTAAAGTCAAAAAAGACAAAGACTAGTCAAGGGAACAATACAACAAGAGGACATTTCAATTCTAAATATTTATACACCCAACTAAAATGCTTCAATATTTATGAAACAGACCTTAATTGGTCTGAAAAATATGATATTCTATAACACCACAATAGCAGTGGGACTTTAACACCCTTCTTACAGAGCTGGACAGATTCTCTAAATCAGTGGTTCTCAACCTTCCTAATGCCGCTATGTATTTTCATTGTTACAAAGGGGCTGCAACCCACAGGTTGAGAACCACTTCTCTAAACAGAAACTAAACAAAGATATGAGGGACTTAAACATATGAGGGACCTAGAACAACTCTGATATGAGGGAACAAAGATATGAGGGACTTAAAAATATGAGGGACTCTAGAACAACTCTGCTTTCTCTTTTTCTTTTTCTTTTCTTTCTCCCTTATCACTTTTTACCCTTCTCTTCCTTTTGGCCTTATACCAAAAGGCCACTTGAACACCTAAACTCCAAGACAAAGTAATTTAAAGCAAAGGAGGTTGTAAAAGGAAAAAATAGGGGAAGGAAGACATATACAGAACACACATCCCAAACTAGACGTAGACAGACTAGACATAGACATAGACTAGACATAGACATATACAGAACACACATCCCAAACTAAAGAATATATGTCCTTCTCATGAGCCCATGGAACATTCTCCAAAATAGATCATATCCTAGGACACATATCAAACCTCAACTAAATTAAAAGAATTGAAATTATACCTTACCTTTCAGACCACAAAGCAATAAAGATGAAACTCAAGTTTAACAAAAACTTTTGTCCCCACAGAAAGGCATAGAAACTAAACAACCTTATGCTGATGACAGTAGGGTAAAGGAAGAGATAAAAGAATAAATAACTTCCTTAAACATAACAACAATGAGGACACAACTACCAAAACCTGTGGGACACTGTAAAAGTAGTCCTAAGAGGAAAATTTATTGCATTAGATGCCTATATCCAAAAAATAGAAAGAGAGAACATTGGCAACCTAATGAATAATCTAAAGAACAAATGTAAAAGGAAGTACAATCCAATCCCAAACTTAGCCCAATATTTGAAATCTATTATTATTATTTAAAACTCTATTAATTGAACTATGGCTGCCATCCTCTCCAAAACATATGTGAAGGAAAAGAAGTTCTTTCAGGCACTTGATAATAAGTTCATTTCAAATTCTTTTTAAAATATGCTTGCTGAAGGCACTCCATTGTTACAAGGGGAGTACATTGACAGTGACTGTAGCAATATTTAGCAATGAGACATGTAGCACTTTTTTTAGGATGAGTTCACAAACTTAACTGTTAGACCTCATATACTGATTCATGGACTGTGGGCAATGGTTTGGCTAGATGGTCAGTGACTTGGAAGGAACATAATTGACTAGGAAATTTAGAAAAGCGTTATATAGATAGACCTCTCTCCCCAAAAATGTGTAGATATTTGTATCTTATGTGAATGCTTACCAAAAGATCCCCTCAACAGAGAAACATTTTAATAATCAATAATCAAATAGATAGATAGATAGATAGATAGATAGATAGATAGATAGATAGATAGATAAACAGAATGACTGTAGATACCAATCAGACTCTTTCTACAGCCACCTAATGGACTTATAATGGACTTATAATGCTGACAGAAATGTACATTATACACAGGCTCAGCAACATAGACTTTCACTCACCAAAGCCAATCTGGCTATGGCCACCACTAGATGCACCAGAGACTGACATTGGATCCCTGAGAATAATACCAAAGACCAATACTGAGACAAACAGCATTACCTGGGGTGATCAGCTAATTCATGGGAGATTGATTACATTGGACCACTTCCATCATAGAAAGGGTGGTGTTTTGTTTTTAATGGAATAGACATTTGTTCTGGTTATCTACTGCTGCATAAGGAACTACCCGCAGAAAATTAGTGATTTGAAATAACAAGAATTATTTATTCTGTTCATAAATCTGCACTTTGAGCATGCCTCAATTACAAAGACACATCTCAGTTCTACATGGCATCAGCTGGGGGAGCTTGTAGACTAGAGGATCTACTTTCACAATAGCTAGCTCACATGGCTAGGGAGTCCCTGCTATCTGTTAGCTAGAAACTCAACCAGGATTAAGAACTGAGGCCCTCAGTTCCTTTCCACATGGGTCTCTCTATGGTTACTTGGTTTCTGCACTGCATGGTGCCTAAGTTTAAGAGTTAATATTCTAAGATAACCATCCAGAAGTTCAGGAAACTTTTATGACCTAGCTTCAGAAGTCATATAGCAATTCTTTTGCCATACACTATTGGTTGAGGCAGTACCATAGGTCTACTCAGGGCACTGTAAACCAACTCCACTATTTGATGAAATCCTTGTCAATATTTCATGGTGAGAAGAACATACAGGATCTTTGAAAACACAATCTACCACAATCACTCTCTGGGAACAATATTTCACATTTCTCCCACATACTAAATACAAGCCACCCCACTCTGAAGACTCCCAAGTTTCATACCATTACATTATTAATTGAAAGTCTAGGATCCTGTCATCTAATTCTGATATGGATAAGATATGGATAAGTTTTCCTTGTTACAGTTCTCCTGGTCCAGATCTTTGCACATGACTCTTCTCAGTCTAAGTAATTTTTCTTCCCCATACATATCTAACAAATTAATGATAGGTGGGCATAGCATAAATTTTATAAACACTACTATTCAAAGAGAGAAAACAAGGGAGACTCATGTTGTTTTTTTCATTCAACTTCCTTCCTGTAGAAATTTGAGAGTCCAGAGGCCTCTTTTTATTTTATTGTGCTGTTTGTCCCACTTTGGTCAAACTATTTTAAAACTGTATGAGTTTTTGTTTCTTCAATTTATAAATCACTCCATTACACAAAGCCAGACCCACAAGATGTGTTTTATGTATACAATATATACATGTGTGTGTGTGTACATATTATATATGTATATATAATCTATATACAGTAGTTCCCCCCTCACTCACAAAGTTGTGTTCCAAGATCCCCAGTGAATACCTAAACTCATGGGTAGTACCTAACCCTTTATATATTATGTTCTTTCTAAACATATCAATATATAATAAATATTAATTCATAAATCAGGCACAGTAAGAGATTCACAACAATAATTAACAATAAAAGAACAATTAGGTTAGGCACAGTGCTCAAATCTATAATCCTAGCACTCTGGAAGGCGGAGGCGGGTGGATTTCCTGAGCTCACAGGTTCGAGACCAGTCTGAACCAGAGCAAGACCCCATCTCTAAAAATAGTCAGGCATTATGTCAGGTGCCTGTAGTCCCAGCTACTCCAGAGACTGAGACAAGAGAATCACTTGAACCCAAGTGTTTGAGTTTGCTGTGAGCTGTGATGCCACAGTACTCTACTGAGGGTGACAAAGTGAGACTCTATCTCATTAAAAAAAAGAAGAAGAAGAACAATTACAACAATATACTGTAATCAAAGTTATGTGAATATGGTCTTGGCCTCTGTCTTTCTCCTTCTCTATCTTTCTCAAAATATCTTGTTTTACTGTACTCGCCTATCTTCAGACTGCAGTTGACCACAGGTAATTAAAACCATGGAAAGAGAAACCATTGACAAAGGAGACTACTGTATTTTCAGTTATTTTTGCACTTTACTTCCCATCTCAATAAATAAACAAATTCCTTTTTCTGCTTTAGGGCTTACTGCTCTACTTTAGACTTTGATTCTATTACCATTTATATTCTAAAATATCATTTGATCAGTTTTCTCCTCTCCCCTACATCTTGCAAATTCAATCTCTCCTTCTCAAATGAAGATTTTCCATAGTCTTAAAGATTCTTTAGTACTCAAAAAGTGAATTATTGTATTCTAACTCAGGAAACTAATAATATATATATATTATATATGGAACAGTTGTATCTATAACATGTGCTTATTAATAAATATAATCATTCTGAACTTATGTATTAAGAGAATTTACTTGAAACACATAAAGTACTCAAAATGACAAAAATAATTTGAAATTGAAAACTAAGGAAAAGAAATAATAAAATAATTATGTGAAATAACAAAACATCTCACACTTTGAATAAAGATATAGAATCATTAAATCCGCCAAATTGATCTGTTCTATCTTTGCCCATATTCAGAATTATCTTACATTTTAACAGCTTAGAACCTCTCTGAAAGTATAGAAAAATATTTTAAAAACCATATTTATTGCAATAGCTTAACATTGCTCAGCAAGAGTGATGAACTACATTTTGATAAACTTTATAGTACTTCTGAAGCTAGAATATAACAAGTCACCAAGAAAAAAGAATAAATAATTAGTTTTCACACTACAGTGATTTTTTTTACATCAAAGGCATCACTTATGTTTATTGAAAAAATGAACAAAACTACCTTTATGAGATATATTCAATTAACTTCTAAGATAAATTTTATTTGTTTCCTAAAATAATTTCCTGTGAGAATGTGTTGCAGAAATCACAATGTTATTTTCATGAGAAATGATCTATACATTCTGAGTGAAGTGTCAGTACTCAAGAGGCTCAGCCTCTGAATGTTATGAATGCTATGCATTGCTGAGTTATCATTCATTTAAATATTTGGTTCCTAATAAAAATTGGGCCATAAATTTCAATTGTTTAGATCTGAAAATAGTTAAATCTTTTAAAATATAAATATTTTGCTGTAAAATTAGAACTATGTTAAATCTTTAAATTTTATTTATAAAGGTATTTATGACTTGTAAATATATTTTTTTACTTACTATAAAGCAGTACATGTTCATAAAGAGGATCCAATTTAAAAACTGAAAAGATGGGTGGCCCCTGTGGCTCAGTGATTACGGCACTGACCCCATATACCAAGGGTGGCAGGTTCGAACCCAGCCCCAGCCAAACCACAACAACAACAAAACAAACAGCCAGGCATTGTGGCAGGTGCCTATAGCCCTAGCTACTTGGGAGGCTGAGGCAAGAGAATTGCCTAAGCCCAAGAGCTGGAGGTATTGTGAGCTGTGATGCCAAGGCACTCTACTAAGGGTGACAAAGTGAGACTCTGCCTCAAACAAACAAACAAAAAAATACTGAAAAGAAACAAAACCCTTTTAATCACCCTAAGTTTGTTACTCAAATATAGGCACACCACATTCTACTGTTTGCTTTATTGTGCTTCACAATTATCGCCTTTTTTTAACAAATTGGAGGTGTATAACAACCCAGCATTGAACAAGTCTATTGGCACTATTTTTCCAAGGATATGGGGTCATTTAGTGTCACTGTTAGTAATTCTTGTAATATTTAAAACACTTTAATTATTATTATATAGGTTATGATGATTTGTGATCAGTGGTCTTTGATGTTACTTACTGTTCTAATTGTTTGGGGACACCATGAACTATTAATAAATGTGTGTGTTCTAACTGCTCTACTTATTGGCCCTTCCTCCCTTTCTCCTTTTCCATGGGCCTCCCTATTCCCCATAACAATATTGAAATCAGGCCAATTAATAATCTTACAATGGCCACTAACAGTTCAAGTGGAAGGAAAAGCCACACATCTCTCACTTGAAGTCAAAAGCTAGAAGTAATTAAGCTTTGTGAGGAAGGCATTTTGAACACTGAGACAGATGGAAATCTAGGTCTCTTATACCAAACAATTAGCCATTGTGAATGCAAAGGAAAGTTATTGAAGGAAATTAAAAATGCTACTCTAGTGTGTAAAATAGCTTTATTGCTGGTATGGAGAAAGTTAGAGTGGTCCAAATAAAATACCAAACCAGCTACAACATTCCCTTAAGCCAAAAACTAATTGAGAGCAAGGCCCTCTTTTCAATTCTGTGAAGGCTGAAAGAGGTGAGGAAGTTGTAGAGGAGGAGTTTGAAGCTAGAAGAGGTCACCTTATGAGGTTTAAGGAAACAGTCAGTCTCCATAAGATAAGGTGAAGCAGCAGGTGCTGATGCAGAAGCTGCACCAAGTTATCCAGAGGATCTAGCTAAGATGACTAATGAAGGTGGCTACACTAAATGACAGATTTTCAGTGTAGATGAAACAGCCTTATATAAGAAGAAGATGCTGTCTTAGTCTATCTGTGTTGCTAACCAAGGCTTGGCCATCTCATGATCAAACTTGAACAGATGAGGGGTTGCTTCTCTTGGATGAGCAAAGAAAGTGGTTTCTTGATATATACTCCTGGAGCAGATACTAAGAACCTTGTTGAGATAACAAAGATTGAGAAATTGACAAAAATTTAGTTGATAAAACAGCAGCATTGTCATAAAAGATTGAAAAATGTTCTACTATGGGTAAAATGCTTTCAAACTGCATCACATGCTACAGAGAAATACAGAGAAAATTTTGTGAAAGCCATTGTCAATTGATACAGTAAACTTCACTGTTGTCTCCTTTTTTTTTTTTTTTTTTTTGAGACAAGGTCTCAAGCTGTCACCCAGGGTAGAGTGCTATTGCGTCACAGTTCACAGAAACCACCGACTTTTGGGCTTAAGCGATTCTCTTGCATCAGCCTCCCAAGTAGCTGGGACTACAGACACCCACCACAATGCCCGGCTATTTTTTGGTTGTTGTTATCATTGTTATTTGGCGGGCCCAGGCTGAACTCAAATTCGCCAGCTCGGGTGTATGCCCTAGGCCCTTGAGCTACAGGCGTCAAGCCACTGTTGACCTATTTAAGAAATGGTTACAGCCAACCCAACCTGCAGCAACCAACCACCCCCCGATCACTCAGCAGCCATTAACACTGACACAAGAATCTCTTACCACCAAAAAGATTAAGACTCACCAAAGTCTCTGATGATTATTAGCATTTTCTTGTAATGCAAAAAGTATGTACATTTTTTAGATATAATGTTATTGCACACTTAGTAGACTATAGTATGGTGTAAACATAACTTTCATATGCATTGAGAAACCAAAAATCTCATGTAACTCCCTTTAGTGCTATTCTAGTTCTATTGTGGTGGTCTGGAGCCAAACCTACCAAAATCTCCAAGGTATTCCAATATTATTTTCTTAATGATAACATTACTTGAAATTGATGCACAAACCACTCAAAACTCTCAATCCTCCTTCTCCATCTTATTTTGCCACATAACATGTATAAGCACATGGTTTTCTTTATTCTTAATTTTTCATTCTTTTTCTTTTTTATTTATTTCTATTAATATATAATCTCTTAATCCCTTGTACCTGAAATTAAACTTTGTGAAAGAAGAATATTTATATTTTATTTAGGACTGCATCAAAAGTACCTGGAATAGTCCTTAATACATAAGAGTCTTTTAGCACATATTTGTTATTTGACTGAATAGATGAACCTTATCTTGTTAACAAGATCTTTCCAAATTTAAATATATATATATATATATAATTTCTAAAATTATCATGGGACTTTACTCAGTTGATGTATTAAAATAAACCAGACTTCATTTTTCTTTCCATTTAGGACATTTTAAACTTTTCATTATTGCTGTCCTTTGCTAAATATCCTTAATGTTTAAATTATGGCCATATCATGAATTATTTTCTTAGGGTAATTTAAGAAGAAGACTTGACTTGGGGTCAAGTAACATGCATATTTGAAACATTTTGCCAACTTGACCTTGAGAAAAACTGATACCAGTTATGTTTCCATGTAATGTGTGAGACGTCTCAATTTTCCACATTTAATGATATTTTTACCCATTTTCTTTTTGAATTTGTTGAGCATTCCCACACCAACCTCCAACACAGGCCATTATAAGAGATAAAGTAATGTTTAAGTACTTTCCCAGTTAACAATTTTACTTTACCTAGGTTGGATCAATCACAAAATCATTTACATATCCATGAATTAAAATGTGGTGTAATAAGAGGAGATTGCTTTATAATGTGATATGCCTCATTTAATAATTTCTTCATTAAATGATTCTAATGTGTTTTTATTGGTCACACAACATTTAATGTTATATAGTATACTGATTGCATATATACTATTTCCCTCTTTAGTTTAAACTAATGAAAATGAGTTTTATCCTCCTTCAATATATGCAAAGAAAAAGACTTCATTTATAATTAAAACAAAACCACTTAAGATTTGATAGTAGTTCTAAAATAATTTGAAATAAATACATGGCAAAAAAATGTTGAGTAATTGAATGTCCTAGAATTGTGTGTTTCTTGTGAGAAGAAAATCATTCATATATTTATTAACCTTAGTTCTTAACACTCTTACCTAAAAATGTAAGATATTCACTAATCTATTTTAATTTTCTAATTACTTTATATATAGAAATGTAACAAAATATATTCTCTTTAAGTTCTATAGAGAAAAGTACTTAATTCTTAGCAATGTCATGACCTAAATAACAAATATACATATCATGTTCTATAAATTAAGTCAAAAAATCTTAAGTTTTATTTGTATGTACACACAATACATATGTGTACACATAATACTATAGGAAAATTATATTTGATGTATAAAAAACTTTACATTCAATGCTAAAAGGTGTTTTCCATTGGTATTAAAGTAAAACAAAATTACCAATATTTAAATGAGAAATAACGGAATAAAGAAACATTTTCTCTTTGAATATAAGAATATATGATATGAAAGAATATCATTCATAAGCTAAAGACTGATATAAAGTATATAACAAATATAACTAATACCACTATTTCTTTTGATTACATAATGATTATTTTTTTAAAAAAACCCAAAGCTATCCACATATTATTTGTCTCTACCAAAAGTAATATGCTTTTAAAAATTGAGAACAGAAATTTACTGTTTTAATTTTAGAACAGAAAACCACCTTAGTATGTATATACTTAAAATAATCAAGAATTCTTTGCCATATTAATCAATAAAAAAAGACTTAAGTAAAAATCAATTAAAAGTTAGAAATCTAATATCACACTGAATATCTTTTCCTTGATTGGATTAGTGTAATAGAATAAAGACAAACAGAAGTGAATCTTCAATTACCAAAATAAAGCATAATATTGAATTGGCCCTGGGCATAATTAAATCTATGTTAAACCTATATTCTGGACTATATACCTTAGGATAGTAGATTAAACTTAAAATAATGAACAATTCTATAATCACTACAGTATCTGTACATCAGAGAAAATCAAATTTCATCATGGTATGATAATAGCTTCAGAAATCCATATGGCTTCTTCTAATGTGTTCATTATAGAGACGTATGGGATTTCTGTTATTATTCCTTTGAAGTATGGGCCACTTTAAGATGCAAAATGGTAAATTTGATGAATTACTGGTTTTAAATAATTTGATAAACTCTTCATTTAGCAAGCTGTCTACTTTGCAATTGTACAGTGATTTTGACAGTTACTTTATCTTTGACTTCCAAATAACAACTGCCTTTGTAATGAAGACATTCCCCTTACCTCTCAAATTCTTTTGGAAGCTAATATGGGTTTAACATTAAGAAGAAATATGTTTTATAGTATGGTAAGATTTTATACTTCAAAAGAGCAAAGGTTCTGAATATTACTTTAAAACATAGTCTTATTAACTATTTAGTATTCTCATAAGAGACAAGTAGGTGACGAATATTACCCCAATTTTGGAAAATAGAAACTAATGAAACAATTAGCTAATTTACTTGCCCTAGGCTAAATATTGAAGCAATGGAAAGTCACAAAGTCAATCTTGGCACTTAACCTAAACTCTTATTTTTCATTCCTTCTACAAGGATTTTTATTCAGAGGAGAGTAAATACAAGAGAGATTTTTAAAAATCAGGAAATATGAAGCTAACATAATCTACTTCAAGAGACTTTGATATAAGTATTTATTTGTTATTTGATTGATTTGTGCTTGATGATGGTGATGCTACTGGCACTTCAAAGAACTAATTTCCCTGGGTGACCATGTACTGATTATAGTGACGGACACTCCAAAATAGTTTTAATCATAGCAAAGCTAAAACTGGACAAAATTAACAATAGTTTAACAACCCAAGAGAAGAAAAAGACAATAAGAAAAAATTTAATTTCAACTTAAAATAGATCTTTAATTTGGCAGTAAGTCTAATTCTTAAAAGACAATGAAAACCAAAGGAAGCCTCTGTGGATCTCAGGCTCTCTAAGCATTCATATTTGCTACACAGGTTCCATTCTCAGAGTATCATTATAACCTCTGAAAAAAATGTTTCTTCATTCAGTTTCATTTTTCCTTCATATTCTTAGAAAGATTCATAACAACGGTTTGGTTTTTTTAGTGGTAATACATTTATAAATTGCTGCTGAAAACTATTCCTGTTCCTCTTCTCCATCTAGTTTCTCTATGTAAAACAACATACCAACTAATTTCTGATTTACTTTCACTACTAGTAAGAGTTATTACATTCATTTTTAGACCAAGAATGCCATTTCTAATAATGTAACTAATCCAATTTTTTAAGATCAAAATTATTTTTAGAATTTTAAACATTCAAATAAAAGTTTATCTTTTCATATAGCTGCTTTATTGATACTTGAGAAAAATAAAAATAATTTCATGCAACTGGCATGATGTATATTTTCTATATCAGTGTCCCCAACATATTGGCACCAGAAACCAGTTTCACAGGGATGAAACTGTGAACATTAAGGGATGATTCAAGCACAATACATCTCCACCCCAGATCATCAGATACTATATTCTCATAAGGAGCACACAACCAAGATCCCTTGTATGTGCAGTTTATAGTAGGGTTTGTGCTCCTATAAGAATCTAATGCTGCTGCTTATGACAGGAGGAAGAGTTCAGGCAGTGATGCCAAGGACGGGGAGTGACCGTAAACAGAGCTGAAACTTCCCTGAGTGGCCCGATGCTTACCTCCTGCTGTGCAGGCCAGTTCCTAACAGGCCACAGACTAGAAAGGGTCGACAGCCCAGGGTTTGGAGACTACAACCCAAATCAAGGTAAAGTGTCTTTTCTCCTTTAACAACTTTAAAATTTTATGTGTTTGGCTTCTTCCCTGATAAAACACTAGGTGGCTTTATTAGCTTTAGTAAAATTGGTAAAATTGCCTTTGGTAAAATTAAGAAATATAAAACCCTAACAAATCTTATATTTGAAAAAAAATAGCTAAAATTTTTCAGTAAATGAAAATGTTGTTTTTTGGTTTTGGCCTTCACACTTAAAAGAAGAAGCACAGTCAACATAAAGGGTGTTTACAATTATGGTAAATGCTCACTTAATATGATGGATATGTTCTTGAAAACATCAAGTATAAGCAAACCAATGTACAGCAAGTCCTCAAATAACATTGTTTGGTTCAACATCATTTCATTATTAACAACGATGAGAAAAATTTGATTTCATTATATGTTATATTGCTTAAAGTCACAGTTCTTCAGAACCTGTCAATGACTAACTGTCTTAATACGGAATCTGGAATCCTTAGCTTCCCTCCCCAAACCCCCACCCCCGCATAGCTTTTAAAAAGACAATCTAGACTTACCTGGCCCTTCAGGCAATTTTCCCAGGCATCGAGGTGCTGCACTAAGAAAAGAGGTATGTTTCCTTCTGGCTACTAAACTACGAGGTGGCATGTATTTATGTTGAACTTGGGACATCTCATATGATTTTTGTACATCATAGCGGCCTGGTGGTGGAACACCCTGGACAAAATATGAATGAATGTGCATAAATATATTTTATATAGAAAATATCTCATAAGATAGATTTTCATATTAAGCAATTTTTCAAACAGAAAAATACAAAAATATTTGTTAATCATTAAAAATAGAAATTTAAAAGAGGTTTTCTAAATTTATGCCCTCCTAATAAAAGTGTAAATTGACTACTCACAATTAAAGTAAAATAAATAGAATTCTGAAATTTAGGACCATATTCTTTAAAAACACCCTTCATGATATAGATCAAAGTCTCATATTCTACATAACTGTACTTATTCTACAAAATGAGATTGCTTATTTAATTTTTAGTAGATTCCAATTAAGTTAAAAGGCTTCTCCTTCCATCATTTATGGTTCTTTATATGATCTGTAATTAAGGTAACATTTTTAATCAATATGAACCAACATGGATATTAATAACTGTCAATATAGTAATAATTTTAAACTAAAAATGTTATATTTGTTGGATACTTAATGCCTTAAACAATTAGCTAATTATTTCAATAAAATGTTTAAAAACTCATTTTCCTCAAATTATTTTAAAATAACATATTCTTTCAAAATCTATTTATGTATGTGATGTATAATGACCAAACATTTTTAAGTTTTAATGATTGCCTGGTAGGTAGGAAGACTACTGTAACTAAGAGTACAGACTCTAGTACTAAATTTCCTGGGTTCAAAATACCTGCTTCTTACTAGCTATGGGACCTTAGGAAAATTGCTCAACCTCTCTGATTCTATTTTGTCATATGTAAAGTAAGAAGATTATAGCATTTCTGTCATAAAGTTATTATGAAGGTTAAATTAGTTTAAAAACTTGGTACCTGTTTCCAGTTTGTCAAGATAATCTCACCATTTTATAGAATAGAAAGAATCTTACTATTCTATACTAATTTCAATGCAAAAAAATAAAAGGCTGATGAATCAGGTTTTGAGCTAATAAGGAATATTTTAAAGTTTCAAATAAAACAAATTTGGATACTAAGAAAACATGCTTTTGACATCTCTCTAGAAGCCATACTTTATAAAATATACTTTCTTTTGTATATACTCATAAAATTATCTTCCACTTCTAAAGAATCACAAAGTACGGTAAGAGTACTGATATGACTAGGGTAGGAGAATCTCATACAAAATGCCGTATTCCTGGTTTGAGTAGAGTATTAAACACTAAATGTCATCATAATAGGTAAGCCATATAAGAAATACTAGTAGCATCAAGAGTATATATAGTAAGGGGAAGTTGTGTATAAGCAATATTGGTAGTATTTCCATAAATGACTTGCATATGTTTTGAAATTGTCTCTGCAGTTATGTGAAAGGAAAGTGAACACACAAAGAAATCATGAACACACAACATGCCCAGAGTACTCAGTATTGGGTGTGTCTACTATATATATTAATTTTCTTATTAGGAGCTATCTTTTTTTCTGCCTCCCTTTATCCCCTGCCTAGAGTCACCTCCTTTTCCTTCTTCTAGTGCCTAGACGAGGTGTAATAGGTAGGTGTGGCTACTGACCCACATTTTTTTTTACAATGTCTTATCTTGAACCAAGACAAGAAACTGCATCATTGATCACTTTTTTTCAACAATAGCTTGGTCCCCTCTAGGAAAGTTCATTAAAACTAGTTACTTTAACTTCCATTAGATAAACTGGCTCTCCTATTAATTGACTATATACTACCCTTGTCTGTGATTACCTCTTCCTATGTATATTTATACTTTTCTGAACCCTTATTCCCTGTTTGTCTAATTCATTGATGTTTCTGACCTCATCTTATTCATTTTTGATTCTAATTTTATCTGACCAAGAGACTAATATTTCAAGTAAACATTCTAAGCTAATGATTAGTAAGACAAATCTGAAATTCTACCTACTTCCAATTATTTAAACAATACTTACACACGAGGAAGTACCCTAAATGAGGTAAAAAAAAAAAAAAAAAAAACCACATTAGGGGAAAACAGTATATTTACATAAGATTGTAATATGTTTATTGGTTATCTCTTATCATCACCGAAAATAGGGAAGGCACATAGAGAGTAGATATAATTGACACTTAGCATGTCTTTTTGTACTCATGACCAGGATGTGAATATTATTCTTTCATTTAGAAAATTCCACATTATGCAGCATAATCTAGATCCCAGCAAAAAGCTAAAAATATCTGACTTTCATATTCCTGGTCTTATTTATTATCTAGGAAATCAATATAGGTCATGGGAGTAGATGCTAGCCTTTGAATTGGCAGTCAGTTATTCAAAGAAACACAGAACATTAAAAGGAGAAAGAGAGATAAGATGGTTAAATATCAGCTGCCAGATTGTCTTACAAAGGAAAAGTTTTAGATGAAAAGGAAAATAAAACCTCATAGAGCAGGTGTATTTCTGAGAGAAAGGGGCCAGCACCTATCACAGATTCCATGGGAAGAAGTTAAAGAGCAGAACAAGAAGAAACAATATATTGGCAACGATCAACCTGTGAGAGGCATGAGCCCAATGAAAAGCTGGGGTGCAGAAGTTCATACTCTCTCCCTCACGTCTCTTGCAAACTGTAGGCTCCTGAGCTTCTGCAGAGCCTTTCTAACCTCACAAGCCCAAAATCTGCCATGCCAGTGAACTGGGAACTTCTTGAAAACAAAGTACCAGGTTGCCTGCTCACTTGGGGTCACTTCCTGTTGCCACAGTTCTGAGCCAAAACAGGAGGTGCCATACTGATTCTCCAACCACCATGTTTCTTTATCCTTCTCAGGGAGCATCAGCCTTTCAGGTTTCATCTTGCTCATTCCTGTTAGGTGGACCAAGCTAACACCATCTTACATCTGAAAAGACTATTCTGTGAGACTCTGTTACAGGCGGACATAACTCAGATAAGGAAGAAATGCCACAGGTTTGCTGTCTCCTTGCACCAGTCCAGTTACAAACCCATAAGAAATATGCTTAGATCACAAGCCTCTGATGCCCTGATGAGAGGAGCTGGAGAGAGGACCCAGAGAGTCCTAATAATGAGCTGTCCTTGGCATCCTAATGAGAAAGAATTGTCTATAAACCAGCTGCCCCTCAGCCTACCATAAAAAGAACAGCTTCCCTCCCTAACACTCCTGACTTCCTTTTTGATCTCAGCTGGCTTACACCCAGGGCAAAATAAACTTTTTTTCATGTTTGTTACATTTGGACTCCTGTGATTTGATCTGGCACCTCCTTTTACCTATCAGTTTCCACACAAACATTTCCCAACTCCAGTCCAAACTGTGGGAGCAACAGAGGCCAGTGGGTCCCAAGAGATCTGCATGACCCAGAGTCTGGACATTCTGGACAAACTAACTTCCAGAGAGAGCGGCAGAGACAAGTAGAGTGTTGACTTCCTTCATTAAGACTCTTTTCCTCCCTGTCTCTCCCCTACTCATGGCTGCCAAAAGAGAAGATTGGTCCAGGGCAATAAGGAACAGCTTCTTCCCTTCTGTTGATGTGTACACTACACCAAGGCTTCCAGAGAGAGAGGGGCTCAAATCTTTCCTCTTAAAAGCCTATAGCAGACTAAAAGGTACTTAGACTGGGAGCTCCCTGTTCACTGGGCTCCCAGGTGCTGCTTACCCAACTGCTCCATCAGAATAGGGCGCACCTTGAAGTGGAGGGACATAAAACCTGCTCAAACATTTCATAAGCAACTCAGGACCATATGCTTCTCCCTGGCACAGTGAGGGATTTCTCTTTGGGAACCTGAGGACAGGCCTGTAGGTACCCCCCAGAACTCTGTGTTGCTCAGGAGAACAGAGGGGAGATTTGTGTATTAATCTCTAGATGTGAGGAGCCTGCACAGGCAGAACTGAAAAGAGAATGCAGCAGGGACCTGAGCCATAGAACACCATGAGTTCCCTCCCCACAAAGTAAAGCCACACACTCAGTACAGGACAGGGTCCTGGACAGGGAACATTCCAGCCTCTATTGCCATGGCTGGACTTAAAATTCACACTAGAGCACTGGCTGCCAACAAATACAAGCTTCTTTCTCAACATAGTTGCCATATTTTGAATCTAAATGCGATAGGAAGTTAAACCTGAAAACATCTGAACGGCAGAATTTGTAGAGAAGAAGAGCAGGGTTCCCCAGGCTTTCAATTGAAAACACTAAAAGGAAAAAAAAAAAAGGCAACCTGAAGGTGGGTGCAGGACCACAAACACAGAATGGAATCTCAGTTTTGTACTTAGCAGACCAACTCTCACTAGGAGAACCTATAACGACATACAATGGATCTAATAGCAATTAATATATGGCAGAAATTCATACAACATAGTAGAGCTAAAATTCTGAGCTATTAAATCAGAACTACTTCTTTTTTCAAATGGTAGAATAAATGTTCTTCTATTTCTGTGTGTGTGTGTGTGTGTGTGTGTGTGTATATGTGCATATATAAAACTTATAACTTGTTCTAGTTGCTATTTCACAGGCTAATTATATTATTCTACTCTAAAATATCATTTCTAATTCCCAAATATGTAATTCTAAAAGTCACAACTTCTTTTAAAATGAAGCTTGTTGTATCAGTGAAATGATTTAAGACTTTAATCAAACTTTCAATCAAAATCTTTCATCAAATATTTATGGTGAAAAACTTTATAGGTTACAAATATAACTAGGTATACCTAAATATGCAGAAAACTTTCCCAATACGTTTATCCAAGTTCTTTTTGGTTTTATAAAGAAGAAAGGTATTACAGGTAATAATTGGATTATCTTTATTTTGCATATTGCAAATTATAGGACAAATATGTTGCCCTTGCCATTTTCAGCATTTCTAATATTCATCATATAAATATATGTTTCTTGAAATACATGACTTGGAAAATAGTATTTTTTAAAAGAAAAAAATTAATAAAGATAGGAAATTATAATGTTAATTATAAACAATAGGCACAATATAGAAAATATTTACTTTAATTTTTATCCTTTCCTGGAACATTGGAAAAGATCTTTTAGTCTGATGCTGTTTTATAAAAGAAACTAGAATTATTAGCTATATCATGGTATGTCAAGGCTCCGTAAAGTGCTGATAGATGAAATCATGTAAGCAGTAAACATTGACTTCACCTAATCTCCACCATAACATTATATAACCATACTTGAATCACAAATTTTCACTTATTTGCTACTTTATTATCATCAGATAGTCTTAAAATTCACTATGGTCACTTGCCCTCAATTATTCTTTCTCACCTACAATAATTCTTTAATTATCCAGGCTTGAAAAATACAAAGCTGGTGTTTACTTTTCTTCACTTTTCTCCCTTATATCTAAAACTCACCAAGGTTAATGGAACATATTATTCTTAGTAAAGCATCACAAGAATGGAGAAGCATGAATCCCATGTACTCTATTTTGATATGAGGACAATTAATGACAATTAATGACACGGTAAGGGTGAGGGAAGGGGAGAGCAGAGAGAGAAAGAATGAGGGAGGGGTGGGGAAAGGAAGAGCAGAGAGAGGGAAGGAGCTAGGGGGGCGGGATTTTGGTCTGTGCCACAACTTTTGGGGGCAAAACACGATTGTAAGAGGGACTTTACCCAACAAATGCAATCAGTGGAACATGGTTTCTTGTACCCTCAATGAATCCCCAACAATAAAAAAAAAAAAAATCATCAAGGTTAAAGATGTATTATACCTTTATTTTTTCTCACCTTATTATTTTTCTTTTCTTTACTATCAAAAGGATCCTGGCACGGGCTCTAAAATATTTATCACTTGGTAATTGTAATAACTGTGTATTTTTAGGTCTTCTAGTCCCAAACAATTTACATGCTAGTAGCCAATAAGTTACTGTACTAAAACATGACTTCTGGACACCCTCATTGGCTCTAGGGCCTATGAGAAGAATTTCACAAAACTCTCGTTGGCTTTTAAAGTCTTTTTGGATTTGAAGGCAAATTTACAATTGTACAGGTCAGTTCAAATAGAACCTCTTTCATAAAGAACTCTTGACCACTCAAGCTAGAAATATCCTCACTTCTGAATTAGTTTATTACTTAGAGTTTCCCTAAAGACATAAACATAAACAGTACATTAAACAAATGTACCACATATATTTAAACATGTATTTTTTTGGCAATAAAAGGGAAGAAACACAATAAAGCTGTTTCACGAGAAAGATAAGATTCTGTCTACCCCGCAAATTTTCAGATTAATTTTTCTATTCCTTCAAATTAATGAAAAATTGCAATAGGAATTTAGGGAATTCAGGGGATCAATAATATCACTAGGTCTTTTCATGCTTTCTAAAATACCATGTTTAGATTTTTATCCTCATTCCTCGTGTTCTTTTTCTTTTTTAAATAATAGTTTTAATGGAGTAATTCTTTTTTTATTTTTTTTATTATGTCACATATACATAGATCATGAATAGATTTATGCTTTTGTGGGATTCAATGTGTTGATTATTTGTACAAATTGGAATTCTTACATCCTACTAATTAACAAAACTTTCACCTCATTTACTTAATCACAGTGTTAAGACATTTGCGTCCTATACTTGATAGATTTGACTTGTACCCTGGCAATATGCTCCATAGGTGTGGTCCCACCATTAACCCTCCTTCTATCAAGCCACCCCTTCCCTCTTTCATCTTGGGCTATAGTTGCGATTCATCTTTCATATGAAAGTGTGAGGGATTATAAATTGGTTTCATAGTAGTACTGAGTACATTGGATATTTTTTTTCTATTCCTGAGATACTTTACTAAGTAGAATATTTTCCAGCTTCACCCATGTAAACATAAAAGAGGTAAAGTCTCCATATTTTTTAATGCTGCATAGTATTCCATGGTATACATATACCACAATTTATTAATCCACTCATGGGTGGATGGGCACTTGGGCTTCTTCCATGACTTGGCTATTACAAATTGAGCTGCAATGAATAATGTGGTGCAAATATCTTTTCTGCAAAGAGATTTTTGGACTTTTAGATATATACCTAGTAGAGGAATTGCAGGATCAAACAGGAGGTCTACATTTAGATCCTCGGGTGTTCTCCAAACTTCTTTTCAAAAGGAACGTATTAGCTTGCATTCCCACCAGCAGTGCAGAAGTGTTCCCTTTTCTCCACATCCATGCTAACATCTGTAGTTTGGGGATTTTGTGATGTGGGCTACTCTTACTGGAGTTAGATGGTATCTCAAAGTGGTTTTGGTACATTGCTTTGATGATTAAAGATGATGAGCATTTTTTCATGTGTCTGTAGACCATCCACCTGTCTTCTTCAGAGAAGCTTCTATTAATGTATCTTGCCCACAAATGAAATGAGATCACTTGTTCTTTTCTTATTAATTTATTAATAAGTTTGAGTTCTCCATGGATTCTGGTTATTAGAGCTTTGTTGGAAATATAACCTGCAAAAATCCTCTCCCATTCTGAGGGCTGTCTACTTGCTTTACTTACCGTGTTTTGGGCAGTGCAGAAGCTTTTTAGTTTGATCAGATCCCAGTAATGTATTTTTGATGTTGCTTCAATTGCCCAGGGGGTCCGCCTCATAAAGTATTCTCCCAGGCCAATTTCTTCAAGTGTTTCCCCTGTACTCTCTCCAAGAATTTTTATAGTTTCATGTCTTAAGTTTAAGTCCTTTAACCAGTGAAAGTCAATTTTTGTTAAAGAAGAAAAGTATGGGTCCAGTTTCTGTCTTCTACAAGTTGCCAGCCAATTCCATGCACCATTTATTAAATAGGGAATCTTTCTCCCAATTTAAATTTTTGATAGTCTTATCAAAGATCAAATGATGATAAGTATCTGGGTTCATCTCTTGGTTTTCAATTCTGTTCCATACATCTACCTCTCTATTTTTGTGCCCATTCCTCATATTCTTAGGATATTAACCATAGCTCCTGTCATAAGATTTTCATTTCAAAATTGAAGAAAGGAAAGGGTAAAAGGCAAAAAATGTTTAACACATGTAACATCCTTCTCTGAGGAACTTTTCTAGAAACTCGATCTAGTAACTTGTGCTTTCTATGCATTGATGAAAACTTGTCAAATAACCACCCTACAGCTGGTTACAAGAACCTGAAAAAAGTAGTTGCTTTATCTGGGTACATTGTTCTTCTAAATAAAATTAGGTTCTGTTAGCAAAGAAGAAAAAATGAATATTAGGTAAGAAATGAATAATCTCAGTCTTAATTGCTCTCTGCCTTTGAGGGCATTGGGACTATAAAAAGTTAACTCATTTCAGGTACTATCAAGGATCCTGGACTAAAGCTTTTTGACCCATGGTTTAATGACTTTATTCTCTAATTGTTCCTCATCTTTTGTATTGCAATATTTCCTGAATTCCTTAGCTCTTTCAGTTCTGATAAGCTCTTCAGAATTCACAGCTCTTAACTTTATGGTAGTTATTACCTTCACAAGTCTTTGTTTGTTTAATATCAATCATCCCTGTAGAAAAGGTAAGCTCCTTAAGCATTCAGAAAGCCTCTATTTTGCACATCATTTTATTTTCAGTCATGTAATGTGTCTTTGCACAGAGTACGTAGTCAGTGAGTATTTTGAAATCAGTGAGTAAATATATGAGTTAGTGAATGAGCAAATGAACCTTTCAGTATCTCTTTCCACCTCAAAGCCTTTCCTCCTATGTTTAGCTTTATTGCAGAATTTTTCCAAAACAGTCGGGATGAAACTATTCCTTTAAAGTTCAGTAGAAACTCTGTAATTTGACCACCCAAGCGTCTGTAACAAATTGGAAAACATGGAGGTGGTCAACATAAGGAACTAGGCCTACTGTACCAATGCAAACACATGTCTGGTCTACGATAATTAGGTAAATTAAGGGGGTGGTCAATGTAGGGAGGCGGTCAACAATGTAGGGAAGAGGACCTCAACTGTGGAGGTTCTACTGTATTTTCAACCCATACAGTGTTTAAATCTGCCTCACATATAAACAGTTCCATATTAAAAGTATTCTTTCTAAATATTTTTCAAATATTGCTTTCCCAAAAGATGTTTTATTTCTAATAAAGATAGATATAATTTATAATCTCAGTAATGATGTAGAATTATAAATATGTCCATTCCCACAATGATCAAAAATTAACTTTCACAGAATTATTATAATGTTATCTTCAGGTAGTTAAGTTTGATTAATATTTGATGGGAGATGCACTTTCTTCTCTAGGCTAACAAAAAAGTAGACTTTTACTATTAATACTTGATTTTTCATAATCACCTTTGACATTGGCTTTACAGGAAGAAAAACTATATCTCAGCAAATTAAAGTAAAACACGTGAACAGAAATGGCTTATATAACCTTTCTCTTCCTGCAAATGCTAATGCTACACAAAGACACAAAAAGCAAAAATTATCACCAATTATTGTATCCCTAATTGACATGAATTACTTTGTTTCAGAATTTTACTTTTAATCATAAAGTTAATACTTTTGTAATGTTGAGTGAAAAAGGAAGAAAGTGATTCTTTAAAAGGACACAATGACTCCCAGCACCAGTTGGACAGATTTGGATAAGTTATTAAAAATCATTGTGATGTGCTTAGACGTAAAATTTGAATGTGAGCTGTGAGGGTTGTGTGAATTTCAATGGCAGGGTTGGGAAAGTTGTTTATTAACCCCAGAAATGTCTATGAGTAAGATTCCAATCAATTTGTTAAGTTCATATTTTTTTAAAGTCAAGCGAATACTGTTATCTGCTTATTTTCAGTATGGAAAGAACCAAACCTTCTATAAAAATAGTGATTGTTTCAAAGCAGTGCTACTGGAATACCACAGAACTTGAAGTCAGAATTACTGAGTTATATTCGCAACCTTATTGTTAATCTTAAGACATCCTCGGGAATATCACCCACTCATTTACCCCTCTCCTACCAGGATTTATGTTAAAGGTCTTTGTGAAGGAGGGATTTCTCTATATTTGTCTTCCTATGAGATTGCCAGTGAGATGAGCTATTCATATTTAGAAGATGTCTCCACTACAGCAAGGCTAAGAGTGGGCAGAATGATCCATTCTTGCTTCTTGTAAGTTATAAATATACTGGCATCCCATTATCTACTGTAAAAATATTTATGGTTGATATCTAGACAGAGAAGAGTTAAGGTGGTAATAGAGAGAAATATACTATGAAGAAGATACAGAGAAAAGAGCAAAAGCAAGGTGATTAAGACAAAGAGGAAAGGAAACAATAAGAAAAGAACATTTTCTAGGCATAGAAAAAGGTAGGAAGCTCTAATAATGTTAACTATATCCCCAGAATAACTATGTTTTCCATTTTATAACACATAGATTGTAGAAGTCAGTAGCAAAAGGCAAACTGTATGTCCAAAGTATAGGAATCCTAAATACTCTCCCCAGATATTCCTACAAATACCTTTTCTAATGAATGAAATGTATTTTAAGTACTCCATCTTCTTCCAGATTTATAGTTCTTATATAACACTAAAGAATCATGCAAGTTAGATATATTTGGTGTCAAATTTAATAGCATATTTCTCAGTAACACTAAATGTTTGTTGATTAAATGAAGAAACACAACAAGCAGAATAAGACATTACATGAAAAGTCTCTAAGGGTGCTATTACCCTTAGGTAATTTTTTCCACTTATTTAAGACTATAGCCATCTAAAAACATTAAAATACCTCTTTCATATTTACATGGATGGAGCTGGAACACATTCTTGTTAGCAAAGTATCTCAAGAATGGAAGAAAAAGTATCCAATGTATACAGCCCTACTATGAAGCTAATTTATAGCTTTCAT
>CAUYRH010106361.1:0-34266 GCA_963574655.1 Perodicticus potto
TCCAATTCCTGGGCTCAAGCGAGTCTCCTGCCTCTGCCTCCCAAGTAGCTGGGACTACAGGTGCCCACCACAACGCCCGGCCATTTTTTGGTTGCAGCCATTGTTGTTTGGCGGGCCCGGGCTGGATTCGAACCCGCCAGCTCAGGTGTACGTGGCTGGCGCCTTAGCCTGCTGAGCCACAGTCGCCGAGCCTATTGAAGCAATTTTTAATGGGAGGTCAGATGCCAAGGTGCTAGATGCCTACAATGTGATTTCAAGTATCTGCCTGAAAGGTGGGCTGCTGTAGCAGAGGGTATGCCTATTCCCAGAAGCTAGGGTCACCCAGATGCCCCCAAAGGCAGTGTAGATGTCCTAAGGCTAAGTTGGGAGCTTGTTTACAAGTTCAGAAGCTCCCTGAACTACAGACTTGGTTACAAACATAAGATAAGGATTCGTTAAATGAAATTAACATGGATGGAAAATTGCTTCGAGCCAAGCACTATACAGATATATGAAATACATTTCTTATGATGATATCAAATTGGGCTAGTAGAGATACCAGGGTGGAAACTGTGACTGCTCAGCACTGTCTTGGGTACCATCTTACTTTACTGTGTGCCCCTGAGTGCTCCCCCTTAGCTCCCACTTACCTCCCACTTACCTCTATGAGCTTCCTTTCTCCATTTATTAAATAGGGATGAAAACACAGATTCATTCCTATAGGAATTCCACCTTTTCAGTTGACGATCATTATGTGCCAATATAAATGAACATAAGCTGTACAAGAATTCCCCGAGAAGCCCCGAGTACTCTGTTGGGGGCTTCAACTTCAGGGCTCATTTAATATCTGTTTTCCTATTTACACACAGTGCTTCATATTTCTCCTAGTCAGTGTGCCCTGAGAGAAAGTTCTATTCTCTGAGGTGTGCTAATCACATCTGCTAATTGCTAAGTCAAGCTACTGTATCAACACAGTTTAGTTCAAGTCAATTCCTAATATGGCCCCATTATGATAATGTTTGGAGAAAAATCTATGCCTGGATTTCTCTCATTCCAATGAACTCCCTTTTCTGTTTAATGTTGCAATTAGTTGTTTTGTGCACGCTTGTATAACGTACCTTCAGAGAGCAGTTATTATACCAGATATTATCCTCTTTGGTTAGAGTCTTCAGCAGTTGGAAGCATGCCAGAAATGGAAATGAAGGAATAAAATGAAAATTGAGGTGTGTGCAAGAGAATTTGTTCAATGGTAGAGGTGAAGTCTCCGTGTCCCTGTGTGTGTGTGTGTGTGTGTGTCTGTGTGTAGAGGGAGAGAGACAGAGAGAATGAGATAGCCATGTTATTCTTCCTCTGTAGCCATATATCTGCATGTGGCTTGGCATAGAGGCTAAAACAGCCATAGTGACTGTCTCTTGGCTCTGGCCTTGCTCTTTCTTTGGACCCATGTGCCCTGATTCAGGGAGACACCATTACACCAGCTATACTCCGCGACCTTCAGCAAGCAGAAACTGCAAAGTGCCCCTACCAAGAAGCCAGCCCTTCCCTTTGGAGACCTGCCCAGCGGGTACCAACACCTGCACACCCAGCTCCAGTACGAGTGCATCTCACCCTTCTACCGCCGCCTGGGCAGCAGCCGGAGGACGTGTCTGAGGACTGGGAAGTGGAGTGGGCGAGCCCCATCCTGCGTCCCTAGTGAGTCAAGTTTCAACCTTGGGCTGCAAAATCTTCCACATTTCTTGGCTCCCTGTACAAAACCATTAACCCTGTGGAAGACTTTTTTAGGAAAGGCTCTTTGCGCAAAGGAATGGGTTGTCAATGCTTTCCCTAATTTGATGATGACTAAAATTCCACAGTTACAGCTTTTTTCCTTTTGCTTAAACTTACCACTGAGAAGCAACCAATTCTTTACACTTTAGAGGCATACTTTGGTGTGGATGATTCTATCATATTTACTTGAAGAAAAGAGAGAAAACAGTCATACACACCAAAAGGGGAAGAGGTTAAAGGCACTAGAGGGCCTCAAGTTACTCAAGTTACATCATCTTGGTTTTTTTTTTGGTGGGGGGGAGACAGAGTCTCACTCAGTTGTCCTAGGGTTGAGTGCCATGGCTACATAGCTCATAGCAACCTCAAATTCTTGGGCTCAAGTGTTTCTCTTGCTTCAGCCTCCTAAATAGCTGGGACTACAGGCACCTGCCACAATGCCCGGCTGTTTTTTAGAGACAGGGTCTTGCTCTTGCTTAGGCTGGTCTCGCAACTCCTGAGCTCAAGCAATCTACCTGCCTTGGCCTCCCAGAGTGATGGGATTACAGGCACCAGCCACCATGCCCGGCCCTATATCATCTTGTTAAGCTTGTCCTAAGCCCCAGTTTTCACATTCATTATCCAGTGATATTAATTGAGTAATTGTTATTAATTAAGTAATGAGGTATCAGTTACCTCATAAGGTTATGATGATGACTGGTGAGATAATATGTGGAAATGTCTGGAATAGGGGCTTACACATTCTAAGCTGCCATCCCATCTTCTTTTTGAGAGGAGAAGAGTATGGTTTAGTTCACTATGGTTATGTTTATGCTTGTAGTCATGGCATTTTGAGTCTATTTATATCCATCATCTTATTCAGTCTCCTCAAGAACCCCATGAAACAATTGTCATTACTCCGTAAGTTTTATAGGTGAGAAAACTGAGGCTCTAGGAGGTTAGGCATCTTGCACAAAGTCCTATAGATAATAAGTACCTGGGATCAGAACCCAGATTTCATTTGACTATAAAGCTTCCAATTTTAAGACCAGACCTTATAGCCAACCATGTCAGGAGTGGTTGATCAACACTTAAAATGAGAGAAAAACCCAGGTTAGATGGCATGGTGGTCCTCACACCTGTGAGATCCACCTTTCCAGAATTGCACTGTCCTTGTTGAGTGCCACATTCCCCTTTGGATGGGACAGTCTATCTTACTAAACTGATACTTTCTCCATAGTTTGTGGGAAAATTGAGAATGTCACTTCTCCGAAGACCCAAGGGACGCGCTGGCCGTGGCAGGCGGCCATCTATAGAAGGACCAGTGGGGTGCATGACGGCAGCCTGCACAAGGGAGAGTGGGTCCTGGTTTGCAGTGGTGCCCTGGTGAATGAGCGCACCGTGGTGGTGGCCGCTCACTGTGTTACTGAACTAGGGAAGGTCACCATCATCAAGACAGTGGACCTCAAAGTTGTCTTGGGGAAATTCTACCGGGATGATGACCGGGATGAGAAGACCATTCAGAGCTTGCGGGTAAGAGGGCTATGACTTGGAAACTCAGGCTCTGGTTCAACAAACTCCAAGCACAGGAGAGCAGTGACTCTGCCAGCCCTGTCCCCTTGGCCTGTCAGCAGCCAGCCAGCCCAGAGTCTGGCATGTAGCAGTGCCCAATATTTCATATTAACAGGTACTAGGACGGCCATGGAGTCTTCCCCCCACTTTAATTATTTAAAAAATAAGAGACAAATAACTTTTATCATTGTGGTCACTGAAAGTTAATTACTTAAAAGTAAAACATACATGAACTTCTCAGAGCAGTATATATCATAAATGTAACAAATTGAAAATTAGATCAAATATTTGTTTAATGGCTGACTCTGCCTGAAACCCCTAGATTCATAGATGATGTGCTTTGTCACTGTACCCTCATAGTCTAGCACAGTGCTGGGCTCAAAGTAGATGATCAACAAATATTTCTTGGATGAACAAAAAAAGTTCATTACTTGCTATGTTTGGGTACTGTCCCAGGTAGGTTTTGAGGACATAGATATATTTTATTCCACATCCTCCTATCCAATTTACAATATACTTTTCTCTTTTCTTGTCTCCCTCCCTCTCTTCCATTTACTCACTCATTTGCCTATCCTTCCATCCATCCATCCATCATCCATCCATCATCCATCCATCCATCCATCCATCCATCCATCCTTGAGCTCCCACAATGTGCTATTCACTGCAAATAGATACAGAAAACAATAAGGCATTTTTTTTTCTCTGAAGAGTCCACAGTCTGATGGGAGAGACAGACCAATATACAGTGGAACCACTACAGTTGACCACCTCCCTACATTGAACACCTCCTTAAGGTGACCTAATTTTCATAGACCAGACATGTACCACATGGACATATCAGTGCAGTAATCCTAGTTCCTTACGTTGACCACCTCTGTATGTTGACTACTTGTTGCAGTGCTGTAGGTGGTCACTTACAGAGGTTCTGCCATATCATGATCAGTAAGACACAAGAAAAGCCCCAAGGCCATGCACCCAGATGCAGTTGAAGTAATAGAACATATACACACACAAAAATCACAAGGTATCATAGCCATTGGCTCTACAGGCCCTCACCAAAGAGAATGACCAGCAAGGATTAGGAAAATCAGGGAAGATTCTATGGAAAAGTCTTGTGGGACATTCTGGGTATAGCTTCATCTTGTTGGCCATCCCAACATTATATAGCATATAACTATTATAGTCTTATAATAACAAGATATTATTTCATTGTAAGTTGAAGGTAAATGAAATGTTTATGGTGAACCAGAGGTTGCAAACTGGTAGCCTGTAGGGGTTAATGCCTTGATGGTGCTGACATATTTTTTAAATCACATATTTGCTGACATGTAAAAGTCAGAATGTTGTCCTTCTCTTGTATTTGTAGATTTCTGCTGTCATTCTGTATCCCAACTATGACCCCATCCTGCTCGATGCCGACATTGCCATCCTGAAGCTCCTGGACAAGGCCCGCATCAGCACCCGCGTCCAGCCCATCTGCCTCGCTGCCCCTCGGGACCTCAGCACCGCCTTCCAGGAGTCTCGCATCACTGTGACTGGCTGGAATGTGCTGGCAGATGTAAGGAGTCCTGGCTTCAAGAATGACACACTGCACTCGGGGGTGGTCAGCGTGGTGGACTCATTGCTGTGCGAGGAGCAGCATGAGGACCATGGCGTCCCAGTGAGTGTCACTGACAACATGTTCTGTGCCAGCCGGGACCTGACTGCCCCTTCCAACATCTGCACTGCAGATACGGGAGGCATCGCAGCTATGTCCTTTCCAGGACGAGGATCCCCGGAGCCACGCTGGCATCTGGTGGGGCTGGTCAGCTGGAGCTATGACAAAGCATGCAGCCACAGCCTCTCCACAGCCTTCACCAAGGTGCTGCCTTTGAAAGACTGGATCGAGAGGAACATGAAATAGGTCAGCCAGAGGTACATTGAGAAGCTTTTCCAGGCATCCATCTTGTATGCATGTTGTTGCACAAGGCAGTCTGTGGACCTGGAGTATGATTTTGCCTATGAACTTGGCTGTGCCAGGGGTTTTTATTTCAGGGATGAAACTCAGTTGCAGGTGAATAGAGAGCTCAGTGTTTGGTATGACACTGTCCTCCTGACTGCTTGGATAGCCATTTGGAAGACTCCAGGACTTGCAGGAACTCAGTCTCTTCAAAGAAGACTGTATGAATAGAATAGAAAACTCCCCAGTCAACTGACCTGGTGGCCATTTCCTCCTTTCTGTGACTTGAATGCTGTGGTCAGTTCTGGTAGAGAGGGGCTGGACCCAGAGAGGTCTGGGCTTCACAAGGCCTTTGTCAAGGCTCCAGCCAAACTCAGTTCCAGACGGCCTGCAGGACAGCCCAGGGCTGAGGTGCTGTGCATGCTTTTGTGATATGTGGCCACAGTACAATCTGGTCCCAATGTCCTGCACACATTTTAATAAAACAAGGGTTGCCTTCTGACCCACAAAACAAATATTGTGTGCTCTCACTCCCGCGTGCTGTTTATCTGAGCTACACATATTTGTATCAGGGCAATGGCTTGGTTATATCCCCTTAAAATAGAACCAATGGTTGTTAATTTCCAAGTAATGGGTGTGACAAAGTTAGTGCCATCTCTTTGGTACCAACCTTAGGAGCTTGGCAGGTCATTTGCTGGGGAACAAGGGACATTGGTACCCTAAGCTAAGGTGCAAATAGGGGGAAGCACCAGGGTTAGGATGATTTCCAGGGTGACCCCTGGTTCTTATCTTCTAGATCCAGCACAGAGCTCTGCTTTGAACTTCTATCAATCTTCATGGCATGTTTTTCTAGCATCTGGATTAGAGTCACGTATTTACTCACATTCACATTAGACATGCAAAGAAACCACAACTTCCCTGTTTTCAATAACTTCCGTGGTTTTCCTCTCAAGCCCCACCCCCACCTCCCATTGGACAGTGGAGGAAACAAAATGAATTCGGTCCAATGTAATCCTCAAGTGATATTTCAGTGTCTCTCTGTTGGTGGCTTTCTGTTATATCCTTTCTCTCCTTTTCTCTGCACAGTTGTCTCTTCTGTAAGATGGAACCATGGAGGCTCACATGCCTTGGACCACCAGCACCCTGGGGAGGAGGACTTCTGAGTGCCTTCCTTCTCCTGGGCACTTTGCTGATGTTTGCTGCCGGAGGCCAGAGCTAACATGCCTTGTGCTATGTTCTTTTCCATATTTTCCTGGGGCCCAGTGTTCCCTCCCACTGAGCTGGCTCCCCAGCTCTCAGGGAGGTACTGGTACTCCTGAAATCTCATGACGACTCCTATTTGACCCTGGTTTGGGTCGCTCAGCCTCACAGCTGTAGTGACAACTATCTCTGGCAGCTGCCCTGCCAGACTCTTGGTGACCTGCTCTCCCTTCCTTGGGGCCTTGTGGGAACTTCTAGGTCTTTTCCGCACAAGGAGCTCAGGCTTGTTGCCCCACAGCCCTGAAGATGTCTGCCCCACATACCCAGATAGCACCTGCACTGTTTCCTCAACCCATCTCAGAGAACTCAAGGATTTTAGACCCAAGACCAGAGGCGAGGACACACTTAACTCCCAGCCTCCCTTCCCATTACTGGGTCTCCATGTAATCTCCTGAGCCAGAAGAGAATTTCTTCTGCTTTATCTGTCTGTCAGGCTTTCTTGGGGATTTCCAGAAGTCACACTCTCTGTCATCCAACTGTCTGCCCCCATCCTCTTCATCTAAGAGCAATGGATCAGTTATCAATTGCTGAGTACAAATTCCTCAACGCTTAGTGGCGTAAAACAGGGAAGGTTTATTCTCTCACAGGTTTAGTGGAGTTGGAGGCCAGCTTACCCTGAGCTGACAGTCAATTGCAGCCTTGACTCAGGCTGGAAGATTTGATTCTACAGATATCTATCAAGTCACTCAAAGGTTTGTTTATTATTTATTTCTATTTTTAAGCTTAGAAAGCTTGGATCTGGAAAGGTATAACGGGAATTGGATCCAAGAGATCTAAATTCAAACTCCTGTCCTTCAACTTATTTTCTGGGTGAACTTGGGCAAGTAATTAGCCTCTCTACCTCAGCTTCATCATCTGTTAAATTGGCATGATAAAATCTTGGGACTGTATTGTGGTAGCTGTGACAATTAAGTGAAGTACATGTGATGCAATGAACATGATATCGGGGCTCGTGCCAGGGCCAGGGCTACCTGGCTGGGCACAGCTCTTCAAAGCCTCCACATGTGCCTCGGTAGGCAATTCACACATGGGTACCCAAACTCGTCCTGGCCCCCCATCTGCGTCATCATGTTCCCCTCTTTCTTGACACTCTCTTTACTACTTACTGTCATTTTCCCTTCTTGTGTCACCACACAGATTTGGTTCACACATACTTCATTGCAGCTATGACTCTTCCCCCTCAGAAGCTGAATCTGCCCCCACATCCTGGGATCACCACACCTGGGTGCTTGGTTAATAGCCCCATGGCCACTTGCCACCACTCCCAGACCTCCCTGCCTCAGCACTGCTCTTCTAGGCTGTGAGTCCTTGGTGGTACTCTGCTGAGACTCCAAGTCAGGACCCGGGAATCAGACGCAGGCCTGTCTGCTGGCCATGTCTGGTGCTGTTGGAATATTGTCCATTTCTCTTTGTAACATGGCCCTTGCATCCTAGTGCAGGACCCCAAAGATTAGAGGTTCTCATCTCTCAACAGGAAATCTCAAGCAAATCTCAGTCAGGGTGTTTTCAGAGAATCAGAACCTTTAAAAGACATGTAGAATAAAGGGTTATAATGACCGCATAATATGGTGGGCACTGGTGGAGAAGTCTGTGTGAGGCTGTTGTCTTTGCTCCTGATGTTGGACCTGATGTCAACCAGGCCAGCAGGGGGGAAAGAAAGGTAAATGCAAAGTTGGTAGAAAAGGAGCAAAAGGAAACATGTGTTTGTCTTTCCTGCCCCCAGCCTCTGAGATGTGAGTGGCCAGGAGAAGTGGGTGACTTTTGCTTGTTGCTGCACACTCACTAACCCGGGGATGTACAGGGAAGGGGACTCTGCAACCTGGTTTCAGCTTCCCTAAGTTGGCAGGGAGCAAAGCCATCCAAGTCATGGAGTATTAATGCTGGAAAAGCAGTTGCCGACTCTTCTTTGGGGAGAGCCAGAGGAGGCTCCCACTTTCTCCAGAATTGTTTGGTTCTAATTTCTTATGTGCTGATCATTTTGGGTTTTAAGTTCACATAGCCCTGACCTCTGTTGTTCTATCAGTGAGGCTTGGGAGCCTAGGTGTTGATCTGGCATTGCTAACTAGGAAATGATGTTCTCCTGTTCAAGATTCAAAATTCACAGAAAGGCTGTATGAGTCAGCGTCATTCTGTGACTGCAATGGAGCCAAGATACAAACAAGACCACTTCGTAGCTCGTGTAGTAATAGACACCAGTAAGACCATTACGCAAACAATGAAAATGCCAAATAGCCCCTTCTCCCGAGTGCTGCTGCTTCACCAAATGCAGGTTTAGTCTCTATTTTGTCTTCCTTCTCTCTAGATTAGATTTATTAAGACAGCAAGTTGTCCAATCCAGAGCCAAGCCCCACTTCCTTGAACCCTCTCTAAAACACTACACAGAAGCCCCAGTCTGTGAGTTCTTTCTAATATACTCTTGATGAGCCCCCCCCCCCCACAGTCCCTGGGATGTGTGTTCCTCCTCGTTGCAAGGAGCAACAAATCTAACTCATTCAATGGCAGATGTGTTTCTGTACACATGTGCATATGCAGACAGTCCCTGACTTAGAGTTTCATCTTGTGAGTTTTTGACTTTAGGATGGTGTGAAAGTGATATTACTTTTAATAAAATCCATGTTTCATGTATCTGTACAACCATTTTTTTCACTTTCATTATAGTGCTCAAAAAATTGCATGAGATGTTTAAGTATGAGATATTTAATTAGTATTTTGGCAAGGAACCCCACTGTTAATTGAGGAGCATCTCTCTCTGTGCGTATATATATGTTTACCCTAATTCATATATAATAGCTCTTACTTAAATTTGGTTTACCATGTGATAAAATTTATATGATTCATAAAATTTAAATGGAATTTATATAATTTAAGCAAGCTCACACTTTCCTTGGTAATGGCCAAATTTATATGCTAAGTAGACTTTATACAAGAAACTGAGTGGTCAACCTACACTGTATTCTCTTACATAAACTCACACAGAACTTGAGAGGAAGGGCCCATGTAGGTAGGACAGTTAGCTTTTCATTCACAGGGAAGTTGGACTTCAGTGGTATCTCTGGAGTGATGGATGAGAAGGAAGATAGAGTTTGTAAAGTGCTTAAGAGTAAACATGGAGGGGGCTGTCTTGGAGAAGACCTGATTATTTCCCACCATGAAAAGTGAAGGTCAGGTTGGCTAGCCAAGGAGAAGCCAATTGGTAGTGGATCCCACATGCTGCACATTTGCAAACATCAAGTTCCTTGCGACATCACTAGGAGAGTGGCAGGATAGAAGGGGTGCTCTAGAAAGGCTCATCAGGATGGTTATATGAGCCAGTGGGCAGTGGTTAAAAGACCCAACCTGTGCTCAGACCTCACTTCTGTCACTTACACATGGGGACCTCAGTCATGACGCTCAATCTCTATCCCACAGTTTCACCTCATTTGTAAATAGGAGCAAAATGATCTGGGCATTCAGTGAAATGATGCATCCCGGAGATGAGTATGAGAGCAGTGTCTGGCCCACTGAGCTCTGCAAATATTTCTTGTTATTACGGGGATGGTGGTTTTGTTGTTGTTCTTCAAGAGGAGGTTGAGAAACCAGTTACAAGAAGCATCATGAGGGTTGAGGAAAGGAAAAGAAGTTTTAGAATTCTATCAAGGGCCCAGCATGTGGAAATTAAGTTTGGAGGGGGGTTAATAACGTGAAAGGGTGGGTAGAAATCAGTGGGAACAAAGATTATCAGAACAAAGCAGGGTGAGAACAAGCAGCAATGGGATCGTTTAAGTAACAGTCACTTGCATACATTTCTGAGAAAAAGCGCAGGGCTTGCCCTGATTTTTTAAAAAAGGTTTCCCCATCTGTGAGGTGGGTTGGGGGTGGTATAGCCTGGAATTATTAAAAGGGACCAGGCTTGGCTGTCCAACTGGGGAATTTGTAGCCATTCCAACTTCTTCCTTCCAGTGTAATACCCATTATCCTCTGGAGTGGCGAGTATGGTGTTTGAATATGAATCTTCACAGTTCTTTGGGATGTAAGAATTATGCTGTCAAATTCATCACCTGCTCAAAACTTACTGGGTCTTCCACATTCACCTCCTATATCAGAACGTTAATCGATAAAATCTCTTTCACCCTGAATTCAATCAAGAATTATGACTTTATTGATTTCCCACACATCTGCCATTAATTCATCCACAACAATTATTGATGCCTGCTATGTGCCAAGGACTAGGAACACTAGAGGTGGATAAAATAGGCTGGTGATCACCTTCAATGCTGGTGATCATCCTGAAGCACATGCAGAATTAGAAATCATGGTAAGTGCTAGGAAGGAAAGTACAGCATGCTGTGAGAGTGTATAACAGGGGGATTGATTTAATCTGCAGGGAGCCGGGTACATAGTTTGCCTTCCTGGACAGGCAAGGGCTTAGCTAGGAAGGAGTAAACCATTAGGGTGAGGAGTGAGGAAGGGCATTCCAGATAGAGGGAAGAGTATGTGCAGAGATCTTAAGAAGGAGGGCTTCAGGCATATTTAAGGAACGTCTGGTAAAGCGAGAAGGCTGCAGGAAAAGCGTGGCAAGGAGAGGGTGTGATGTGAGGTTAGACATGGAGTCTTACTACGTAAGGCCCCCTTGGAAGTTGAGAGAACCAGATAAGAGGAGACTGCCAGTGCCACGCGGGATAGATGGGCTGTCTGGAAAGTATCCAGCCATGCATGTCTCTGTTTGTCCGGGCTGCCTTCATAGATTGACGTATCGAACCCCATGAGTTCACAGAATGTGCACTAGGAGTTATTGGGGAGGTCATCAAGCCATCAAATACAGCCCTTGACTTTGACTTTGAGTCGTTCTGTTGTCTCAACCCAGACATGAACAAAGACCTTGGGTCTCATTGCATTGACACAAAAGCATGTTGTTTCAAGACAGAATTATCTTAAATGAAGATGAGCATGGAAAGCAGAAAGCTGGAAAACCAATGGAAGAGGCTGGTGCTTGCCTTCAAAAACACATTATCTTTACTCCTGCCTTGTATTTTTCTCTTTCTTTAGTATCTTGTAAAAAATTTTGAGTGAAATACTTCGGATCCCTAAGGCTTGGGGAAAGTTTATCTTTTCAGGGCTGTTGGAAAGACAAGGACATTTTGGAGTGGGTTGGTAGCAATTTGTGGTCTCTCTCTGCTTTTCTTGGCAGCAGGATTTGCTTTCGCTGGCAGGGCCCTGCCCGGATGTGCTGGTGAGGCTCAGCATTTTAAAGAAACTGTCTCAAAGGCTGAGGTTTTTAGGGCTCACTCCACGCTTGTATTTCAATTCACTGAGTGTTTATCCAGAGGCTTGGACTAGGTTTGATGAAAGCTTTTTGCCAACAAAGAAAAAAAAAAGTCAGCAGATAAAATGAGGGAATAGCATTCTCAGGTGAAGAATAAAATTTAAAACTGAATTCTTAGAGGAAAAACACCCACTGTTATGTTCCTGAACTCATAAGAAATCATAATTTCTAGGAAAAGGCAATTCTGCAGAAAAGAAAAGGGAAGAATGCTCTTTATCCTTCAATGCCCCAAATTCAGGAAAAGTTGTTTATTTTCAATGGAAAAGGGAACGGGGTGTTACAAACAAAACAGTATCCAGGTGCTAATAAATGAAACCTCAAAGTGAATCGGGCTGCTTTCCAATTTACTCTAGTTATGCAAAGGCATAATTTAGTTCTTCAGCTTTTGATTAAAAACAATTCCTGAATCTGTAATCTCAATTTAGAACTAAATTACCTATTCTCTCTCTCTCTCTCTCTCTCTAGGTCTTATTAAGGAAAATAATTTTTTAAAGAAAATACTTCTGGGATTTGATATACAGCCTCTCTCAGAATTACCAAAAACTTTTATTAAGAAGTAAATAGAGAAAATAGAATAAGGATCCCATTGTTGGATTTTTCTGAGGTCACCAGAGCCCGGCCTGGGCCCTTGATTCAGGATTCTTTTATCCAAACCATTTAGCACTGAGTAACAATGAGCTGTTGTGAAGCCAAGAAATCCCCCTGAAGATAAAAAATTGTCTTTCTTTTCTTTTGTTCTGTATGAGGATGTCCTTATGGAACAAAAGAAAGAGGAGATGGAGGCCTAATTGCCATGATTCAGAGAGAATAGGGGGGATAGAAATTAAAATCTCAGCAATTGCTCTCAAAAAGTATTCCCACTTTATCCAGGATCAAACTGCTAAAACAGAGACAGCCACTCTAATTCAAAATGTTATGGTTTTTATGGTGGGCATAAAGAATTTGTGCCGCCCCTGACATTGAGCCTTAAGTCATCTTGTAGTAGAAATGCTGACAGAGGGAGTGATATACCGAGAACTCACAATTCATCTTTTTCCATTGTCTCCTATCCTCCTTCATCCATACTAAGTAAATGGAATGAATTCACCCTCTTTCTATTAGAATTCATCAGGCAGTACGTGTAGCCACCAAATGTTTCAGCCTCCCCGAGCTCTCTGCTTAATGAGATGATTTCTGCCTGAAGAATGGATTATATTTAGACCAAGTCCTCAGTCTGAATTGAGATTTCTATGAAGTAACATCTCTTTTCTCATCAGCTGAGTTAGGTAAAAATAGAACTCTCTCACTTCTCTTTTGCTAATGTGTGTTAGCAAGAACTGAATGAACTCGGCTTGTATCTTCCAGCTCCCGACGCCCGTGAAATGGATGATTTCCTTGACTCTCTGTTTAGTGACCACAGCCTGACAAAAAGGCAGGCCCATCTTTGAGGTGACAGGAGTGGCGGCAGTCAGGAAGCAGACATCATGAAGATGAAAATAGGAACCACAGTGTGTCAGGAATTATGCTAGGTAGTTTATAGGACATCGCCTCATTTACATGTCACTCAAGCCCAGTGGATGGGGTCATTACTGTACCCATCAAGTACGTGACTTACTCCAAGTCATTCGAAATGGAAAGAGCTCAATTCCCAAACATGGTTGAGACGGAGGCTTCCCAGGTCTATCTGAAGACCATTGTAACTTCTGTGTCCACCGTGGCATTCTTAATATAACGATCTGGTACTTTGGTACTGCCACTGTGAAAATCTCCTGTAATTCTCTTTCTAAAACCTTTCCATTTTCAATTTCATTTCAGGCGTCTCCAGTTTTTCTCTCGAATGCTCTTGGCTTCACAGCTAACATTATCAGAAAATAGTATCTTCTGAAATAGAACACTATACACTAATTTTCATTCGTGTCTTTCATTCATCCTAAAAATACCTCACTTTTCTTAAAAAATTAGCATATTCATTTTAATTGTTTTAGGAAAAGGCCTCTAAAACCTCATTTGTTTTATTTTTTGAAAAAAAATCTTATGGTCTTTAGTGTCGTAGTTTTATTGATTGGGTCAAAGTTTGAGAGACAGATTCGGACACACAGTTTATAATTCCTTGGCTATTTGGGAAGGCAGAGGACAGACATTGAGGGTGTTCATGCTATATATATGGCAAGTCCTGATACCTGCTTTATGTAGATAGTTTTCAAAGCTACGAGAATGATTTCATTCCACTGATGAAGGAATTATGGTGAATGGGATAAGGAGACCCACTCAATGTCATGTGTGGAGGAAATGAGATTCAAACACAGGCCTGACGAACTCTAAAGCCCAGACTTACTTTATGAGGATAGCTATCTGGAAAAACTCTGAAAGGGCAAATTTGTCCCCTGGGTGGTTCTGACATTGTAAAGTACCACAAATACGAATTTCCAACTAGTAAGTTGATGGTGGGTGTTTTTCTCATTACCAAGTTCTGGGAAGCATCAACAATCTTTTTTTTGTACAAATTTATGGGGTACACATGAAATTTTGTTACATGTATACAGGGCATGGTGATAAGTCAGGTTATTTATAGAGTGTTCATCAGTCAAGTACAATACAATTTTGTTAATTATAGTCACCCTACTTTTCTATTACACATTGAATTTATTCCTTCCATTTTACTTTAATACACTTCCCTTCATCCTTCCCCTCACCCCCTCACCCCAGACACCCTTCCCAGTCTCTGTTATTTTTCTTTCCACTCTCTACTTGCACGTGATCAAATTTTTTAGTTCCCACATGTAAGTGAGAACATGTGATATTTGTCTTTTTTCTTGGCTTATTTCATGTAAGATAATGACTTCCGGTTCCATCCATGTTGTTGCAGAAGATATGATGTCATTCTTTGTAATGGCTGAATCGTATTCCATTGTGTATGTACGCTACACCTGCTTTATTTACTCATCTGTTGGTGGACATGTAGGTTGATTCTATATCTTTTCTATTTTGAATAGTGCTGTATAAACATGTGGGTGCAGTTATCCCTTTGATATATTGATTTCTTTTCCTTTGGGTAGATACCTAGTAGTGGGATGGCTGGATTGAATGGTAATTCTATTTTCAGTTTTTTTGAGGGATTTTCACATTGTTTTCCATAGTGGCTGTACTAGTTACATATCCACCAACAGTATAGGAGAGGTCTTTTCTCTCTAAACCTTAAATATCTGTTATTTGTTATCTTTTTAATAGCAACTATTCAGACTAAGATGATATTGCATTATAGCTTTGATCTGCATTTCTCTGATGGTTAGTGAGTGATGTTGAGTGTTCTTTTCATATACCTGTTGACTATTTGAACATCGTCTTTTGAGAAGTGTCTATTCATATCCTTTGCCCACTTTTTAATGGGATTTTTTTCTTCCTGAGTTGTTTGAGTCCCTTGCAATGTGTCTCCCATTGAATGAATAGCTTACAAATATTTTCTCCCATTCAATAGGTTGTCTCTTCGTCATGTTGATAATTCCTTTTGCTGACCAGAAGCGTTTTAGTTTAAACTCCATTTATCTATTTTTGTTTTCATTGACTGTGCTTTTGAGGTCTTTTACTCATAGATTCTTTGCCTAGACCAATGTCCAGGAGAGTTTTCCTTGGGTTTTCTTCTGGTATTTTTATAGTTTGGGGACTTATGTTTAAGTTTTTAATTCATTTTGAGTTGATTTTTATGTATGGTAAGAGACAGAGGTCCAGATTCATTCTTCCTCAGGTGGCTATCCAATTTCCCAGAACCATTTATAGGAGACGGGTCCTTTCCCAGTGTAAGTCCTTGTCAGCTTTGTTAAAGATCAGTCGGCTATAAATATGTAACTTCATTTCTGTGTTCCCTATCTGGTTCTATTGGTTTACATGTCTATTTAGCATCCATAATCTAAAAAAGCAAATTGAATGAAATAGTAATTGGACTGTGCGGGGGGAGACAAATTCTCAGACATTACTAAATGACAGTCCCTTTTGCAGGGAAAACTTGGGTCACGTGGCTGTTGTTTCCCTGTCCAGGTCACTTTCTTCTGATGAATTTTGAACACAACAACATTTCTCCCTTGTTGTCATCATGACGGGGACTGATTATATTCAGCACCCTTTTATAGAAAAGCAGTGTGGAACTTTTTTTCTATGTTAGGAGCTGCCACCTCCACTTCCCCAATTTGGAGTTGCAGCAACCAATCTCAAGCAATCTAAAGGAGAGCCAAGACAGGGAATGAATTCCTTAGATGAGCACAATAGGAGAAGGGAGAGTCTTTGTCTCTTTTTTGGTCTAACGGATCTCTTACAATAATTGCAGATGAACATTGAGAATGATAACATTTAGTACTGGAAATCTGAGGCCGTATCATGATTTCTTCCATGGTATAACTATACCTTTTTCTGACCAAGCCTATTTATCTGCTGGACCACTATATGGTGGAGGGGTTTCACATGTCATAGGGGGCCACCTGCTCCATAATGATGACATCCTTATCACTATAGGTTATATGGCAGCGAGGTTAAAAGCAAAGTTCTACAGGAGGACTGCCTGCACTCAAACCCTGGCTTCATCCTTTTGTCCTACAGATCCAATCTCAACCCTTCTCTGTCCTCTGTGCTTCCCAGACAGGTTGAATTACAAGACTACGTACGAATGAACTGTCTCCATGGGTGCTCCTGCCTTCCAGCTTCCAACTGGTTTTGGCCAATGGGGAGCCCTAGTGGCAAAAAAAAAACAAGGGCTGAAGGGAAGTGGGTGCTGGGGTATTTATGTCCACATCCCCTTCTGGTGGGTTCGTATGGCCACAAAGGTCTCGGCTCCTCTCCAGGGGCCTTCTCTAGTCAGGACTCCCTTCTAGGGCCTGGTACCCTCCCTTTAGGATCAGAATGGATAATTAACCTGTCCTTTTATCAGCCCAGGGAGTCTGCACTATCTCTGCTTCCCTATACCTTTCCCACATCCTTCTAAATGGTCTCTGTGTTAAACTTGCCACAATTTACTTAATTTGGACATACTATCTTCTTCTAGCTGGGACCCTGATTTATATAGGTATATCCTATGACTGTCTGTAGAACCTGGGACAAATCTCTTAATCTCCTGTGGGTAAATTCCTTAATCTCTGCTGGCCTCAGTTTTCTCCTCTGTAAATTGCAGGTAATAATATCTCCTATAGAAGACCCCAAGTTATATATCCAGGGAACAGTCCATGATACACCCAGTAAGCTTGCAGAACATGCTAAGGTAATCCTGCAACCACTGTGCAGTCCCAGTTTCCACACTGCCTTAGTCTCAACTATAGTACTAACTTTGTGTTGCTGGGGCTAGGTTTTAAATCAACAATCAATATGGCAAAATTCATTTTTAAAATCCCTTAAGTCACCAATCCGAGGACAATACAGTTGCTTTTTTTGGTATTTAGTCTTGTAAAATAGTTGTTTACACCGTGGTTGGAGAACCCATGAGCTAGACATAAGAAAGGTGAATCTATATGCAGATCTCAGAGGATCCCACCTCTTCTGCTTTGGCCATGACTATGGAAACTCTAGGGGAGATTGAGAAATGCTAACAAATGTAAAGGTGTTTCTCCTAGCCTATAGGGTTAGCCTGGTTCTACTCTCAAACCTGTTATTATCTCTGTCAATTTATAGCTAGCTAAGGGACTTGGGTTTTGCGGTGAGGAGACATGGGGGTAGCAATCTAGATCAGACTTTAGTTGGAGAGGCTAGGTTCTCATGTGCGCTCCGTGGGAAATTAAACCACGTATCTAGAATGGCTCTTTATTGAGCACTCATGGTGTGCCAGGCTCACAGCTATGCATTTTCCACAGATTGTCCCATTTAATCTTCGTGACAACCCGGAGGTAGCCATCCTTATCTTCTGTAGGTTTGAGATGAGGAAGCTGAGAACCTAAGGTGCCCAGCCTAGGGTAACACACAGTCTCCTACACAGCATTAGTATTTAATGCAGGTCTGTCTGCCCCAGAGCTGAGCACTTATCTAGCACTTATCTACCTACCGTGCTCCAGGGCAGCTGGTCCTCACTGTTCTATGGGTGCATGACACAAGAAGAAGCATGTGTTTTCATAGCTCCTCACACCAGCTGTCTAGAAAAACATGCCTGTGTTGGCCTGGAAAGATTTTAATTCCTTGTATTCGAATCAAGACAAGAAGATCAGCCTTGTATAATAATATCTTCCCTAATTTTTTTTCTTTCCAAATGTTAAACATGCCACTTTTCCCTGATTACTTCTCAGGACCTTATTGCCAGACCCTTCTCCATCTTTTTTTTTTTTTTTTTGTAGTAACAGAGTCTCACTTTATCACCTTCTGTAGAGCGCTGTGGTGTCACAGCTCACAGCAACCTCCAACTCCTGGGCTTAGGCAAGTCTCTCGCCTCAGCCTGCCGAGTAGCTGGGACTACAGGTGCCCACCACAATGCCCGGCTATTTTTCTGTTTTGCAGTTAAGCCGAGGCCGGGTTTGAACCCGCCACCTTCGGTATAGGGGGCCAGCACCCTCCTGGATGAGCCACAGGCGCCGACCAACCCCCTCTCCATCTTGTTGAACTGCCTCTAGTCCAGTGGTTCCTGACTCTGGCTACACAGAAGACTCACTCACCTGGGGAAGTTTTACAAAAGCCTCAAGTTAGGGGGCGGTGCCTGTGGCTCAAAGGAGTCAGGTGCTGGCCCCATATACCTATACTGGAGGTGGAGGTGGCAGGTTCAAACCCAGCCCCAGGCAAAAATTGCAAAAAAAAAAAAAAAGAAGAAGAAGAAGAAGAAGACTCAAGTTAGGACCCTCTAGACTGAGGGGCCAGAAATCTCTGGAAGGTGGACTGAGCATTGTTATTTTCTAAAAAGCTCTCTCAGAACATTTTAATGGGCAGCCAGTGTTAAAAATCATTGCTCCAGATGCAAGAATCCATTGTACTCAATTCTGATATTAGGACAATTGATGCTAGTATGTGGTGGGGGTAGGCGAATGGGGGAGTGGAGAGAGGGAAGGAGGGAGTGGGTGTGGGGGTCACGGGTGTGACACACCTTTTGGGGGCGGGTCACAATTATAAGGCCTAGTGGCGGGCGCCTGTAGTCCCAGCTACTCTGGAGGCCGAGGCGAGAGAATCGCCTATGCCCAGGAGTTGGAGGTTGCTGTGAGCTGTGTGATGCCAGGGCACTCTACCGAGGACTTTACCTAACAAATGCAAGCAGTGTAACCTGGGTCTCTGTGCCCTCGATGATTCCCCAACAATAAAACTAAATAAATAAATAATCATTGCTCTAGTTTGCTTAAAAATGAAGGATTTATGTGAAAATAGGCAAGGGCTCGCTGGCATGAAGAAAAAGAGAACTAACTTCTTCAAACTCATGATTATCAGACAGACTGGTCTGTGGCATGGTCCACAGGACTTAAGAGACCCGGTCTCCCAGGGCGGGTCCCTGCTAATATCTCTCAAGTGTAGTCTGGGATGCTGGGGAAAAGTGCCAAACTGGAAGGATCACGCCTGTGTGATCAGTCAGGCTTGAGGATTCACCTGAATTCTCGCAGGTCCTGAATATTGAAAACATAATTGGGTGTTTTTTAGTTGGATGTCCTAAAAAGTGAAAACAGCTCTGTCCCTTTTTCTCCATTTTACTTTGCGTTTCTACACATGTTACTGAGCGCCTTGCTCTTCCTTGGCAATGAGTGCTTGTGAGTGATGTGGCTCAGCCCTGTGTGCAGATAGGAGGGCTGATGTTGCTGTAGTTCATTAATGCTTATTTTAAAACAGTGGTTCTCACTTTCCTAATGCCACTATCTATTTTCATTGTTATAGAGGGGTCAGGACCCATAGGTTGAGAACAGCTGTTTTAAAGGGAGCTCTCACAACACAGCAATGCTGGTGGGGTCAATAACATCTACGCCTGGGGGAGATTCCCATGGCTTGGTCTCCACCTGCCACCTCAGCAAAAAGGGAAACAAAATCCCTAAATTGTGCAATTAGACTGTAAAGGTTGTTCTTGTGACCTCTTCAGATATAAAGTCACACATCTACCCTTGATAGCTTTTAATAGAGAGGAGTGTCAAATGTCACATCAGGGGGAAAGAAGATAGTTTTTAATCTGTAAATTATTTTTTAAAACACACTTATCAGATTAAACAAAAACTAGATTATTTGGGAGAGGAAGAGTTTCTAAAAGTTAAAAGAGTGCCCCCGGGGATGAAGAGAGCCTTTTATTTTAAATGAGTGGTTCTGAAGGGTCTTACGGTTTATAAGACGCATTTCTGATTAAAGAGGGGAGACAGGGAAGAAGGGGAGGGTAGAGCAGAGGAAAAACAGAGAAAGGCATGCATGGAGAAAGATGTTTGAACTCAGATTTTGGAAAGGAAGGAGGTGATCAGAGATTTACTTTTTAAACTTCTATAATTATTTTTTCCTTTTACTGTTATTTTTCTCATGTGCCTATTCATTCTTGGATGTTTCGCCCAAGAAACTATCCTCCAAGGACTCTTAGAATTTACTGAACATTGTTTTTTTTTTTGACGATTCACTGGGACTCTAGCTTAGGAGTTTTGCTTATTTCCCTTAGTTCTCTTAGCACTGTGAGGTGAGAGATGTTATTCCCATTTTGCAGATAGGATGAAGACAGGTTGAGGAATGGCCTCAGATTACTCCGGGGAAGGTGGTAAAGAACTCAAGCCCTTGGATAGCAGCGTCTGACATTTAACTACCAAGAGTCCTCCTGTGACTCTGGCCCCCTGGCCCCTCTCAGGGACCCGCTCTGGGAGTTTCCACGTGGCGGGACGCGTTCCAACTTCTCACGAGGTTCAACGCAGCGCGGGTGGGAGAAGTGCCTTCTGGATGCAGGGGATTGAAGGGGCGAGGGCCGAGGAACACCGCCAGCGACCTCTCACAGATGGGGCTGGTCCCAAGAAAGAGCCTGGCTCCGCGCATTTACACTTTGCAAATCTCTTTCTTACAACAGCGGCCCTGAGAAAGGGATTATTTGGGGTCCCATTGTCCAGATGGGTAAAGTGAGGCTTTGCTTTCTCTGCGGTCACTGTATCGGCAGTGTCGTAGGCGGTATCGTAGGTGTCGGCTGTGTCCCAGTGATAATAAGAGCTGCGCGGGTTTCATCATTATTATGCAAAGCCGCCCAGGAGGCTCGGACTCTCCCTTGCACTAGCCCATCTGTCTTCGCGCACCGCCCCCAGGACTCAGAAGCCTGTAGGGAGCAGAGCCGAGTGGTTGGAGACGCGGCCCGCGCGGGTCACCTCGGTCAACTCTCCAAACCTTCTCTGCCCGCGCCCCCCAAGGCTCACCGATCTCAGCTTAAAAAATAGCCCCCTACTACCTCCCCGGCATACCCTCACCCCCGCCTCCCCCAGGGAGCTGCATTAATATTAATCTCGATGAATAATTGAAGACCGGAGATTTATTCGGGCTTCCGCAGGGGAGGGCGCGCAGCTGGGCCGCGTTTCGGCGGTGCCACCTGCTTGTCTCAGCGACTCGGTTTCGCGGGGCCGGGACCCCAGACGTGGGAGGACGGGGTGGGTTTGCCAGCCTGTGAGCTTGGGGGTGAGTGTGAGCTGGACCCGGTGGGCCAGGGAGCGAGGGGGAGCGCCCGAAGCTGCTCTAGGGGAGCGGGGACCGAGCGGCATCCTGGGTCTCAGCGCCGCTGCCTGCGCTTCCCCCCGCGCGAGGTGACTCCGGGCCATGCGGACTTGAGGGGAAACAATAGCGACTCCTTAGTTCCTGGGCTCTTGCCACCGGCTGCCCGGGCCTTCCCGGACGAGCGGTGGGGCCCCTTTTCTTATTTGGCTAATTTATGGCTAGAGGCTGGGGGAGGGACGCCAGAACAGGGATCGCGCTTAGAGACGGGATAGGGGGCGGTGGTTAAAGGAGTCGCCCGAGGCGGCGGCGCGGGTGATGTCAGCTCTCGACGAAAATAGCGAGGGATCGCCTGCAAATCCCCAGCTCCGGCGGGGCTAAACCTTGCAATCCCTCCCCGGCCGGCGCCGAGCCAGGGCGCAGCAGTCTCCACCACCTCCCCCGGCGCGCACACCCCGCACACGCGCGCACGCACGCTCACACTCCCCCGCACACACACTCACCGTCCTCCCCTGCCACCACTCTCGGTGCCTGCCACTCGCAGCGTCCCCGAGCCCAGAAGCAAAGCACAGGTGGCAGCGGCGGTGGTGGCGGCGGGGGCGCAACGCTGCTGTGCATCCACCTGCAGCCCCGGGGTGCAGTGCTCTCTCGGGGAAGCCATCCTCTAGGCCCCCGAGTTCCCAGCCAAGAGCCACCCCAGCCGGCGGAGCGGAGCGCGGGTCGCGAGCGGTGGAGAGCCGGGACCCGGATTAGCGCCCGCAGGAGCCTCTAGCGCCCGTTGAGGCGCTAAAGGGCTTACCCGGGAGGGGGGTGGAAGGGCGGGGAGAGGCTCCCCCTTAAATACGGCTCCCGGCCACACTTGCGCTCACCCCCGGCACCCGCTCGCTCCCTGGCCCGCCGCTGCAGGACAGAGCTGAAGAGGAGGGGGCGTTCCCTAGACCATGGCATCCACCGAAGGGTGAGGGGGCTTTTCTCTGTGCCCACGGGGACGCGAGGTCTGCGCGCGGGTGGTGGCCCCTCCTGTCTTTGATGGGGACAGAGAGTCGTGCCCCGGGCGTCGGAGACGGTGACCGAGCGGTGGCTTGGCCGGCGGTGGGATGGTGCGGAGGGGATGGATGTTCTTTCTTGCTGCTTACGCTTTTGAAGATGAGAGGGACGGGGAGTGATTTTATATTATTTAATGGGGTAAGGTACTCTGGAGGCGTGAAAAAAAGAGTGTGAAGAAGGAATTCTCTAGAGGTTACTCTTGAGATTTAAAAACAATAAGGGATTAGGCACGGTGTGAGCGGCCACGCACCCGCAAGCAGCGCCCAGAGCGTGGAGCCGCGAGTGCGACTCAGGCTGGAAGGTGGAGACCGGCCTGGAAATGAATGAGCCCAGACTAGGGCCGGGGCGGGGCGAGGACCGGCGCGCGTGGCCTTGAACGCCAAATTTGCGGAGCCGCCAAAGAGATGCTGGGCCGGCTCGCGTTGCCCCTTTCCCCTGGATGGCGGAATCTCCCTGGCCAGCTCTAAGGAAGTGTGGAAGAGATTTGGGTGCTTCCCGGGAGGAGGCGGGAAAACGTGGTTTGGGGCGAGGGCAGGAGGCCCGAGACTCTGGCAAATGTAGCCGTGGCTTCCCTATTTTGCCTGTGGCCCTGGAGTCCTCTGCCTTCTGAGAGCGCAGTTGACTTGGAGAAAGCTGCCAGTGATAAATAGAGACAGCTGTAGTTAGCCAGAGGGAATGGGGGACGCAAAAGGCAAAAGGTGTCCCTGAACTAGTATCTCCCAGGAAACTTTTCTGGCTTGGTAGAGCCTGAGTGACAATTAAAAAAACTGGGGAAGCTCAGCATTTTGATTAATTTTCAAAATTGCACTAGCCACTTGCAAAAGATCATGAGATCCAATTTATGTGAAATAAAAATACCAAGGGCTCCTCTGGGATCAAGTGCCGAGTCCTTGGTGCTGGCACTTTCCAGGTTTTTCCTGATAAATTTTACCAGCTCTGCAAGCTTGTTTTAGGGGAGTGGGTCTCTAAGCAGGAGTGAAGAGCTGTGTCCAAAGCCAGATCTCTAGATGCCAGCCTCTGATAAAGGGAAAAAATTTCTAAAACTGTCTGTGTCCAGAAGGAGTCCCTCCAAAGTGCACTGGCAGCTTGTCATAGCATGACATTTCTTTTCTCTTTTTGCCCTAACAGTTCAGCAGTATGGACCTTTTAGATTAGACTTCTTTAAAAGGATGTGCTACAATGACACCTGTGTACAAGGAGGGGACCATCCTGGAAGGATCTTTAGAAATAAAAATTAAGAGCCTACATGCCTCAACATCAGTACCTTCCCTTGTTTAACTTAGAGGGCTTTCATATCGAAAAGATATAAAGTCTTGAGAAGATATAAAATTTCTAATTCCCTTCAGGGAGCTTCTAGATGTACCACTGGTTGCAGCGGCTAGGTTGGAAAACATCTGTGGAAAAGATAGAGGATGACAGTCTTTCAAATCCTCCATCTAACTCACTTCCTCTTTTGATTACCAGATAGAGCAGGGGGCGGTTGAGACAACTACAAAAATCCCCAGACTAAGTATGGTTATCTCATCTTTGTCCTCAATGAGAGCTGGCAAATGATTTGACTGACATTAAATATAACACAGACATGATTCTCCGCATTTCAAAAAGACTCACATCCAATTCGTGCCATCTTTGTGCACTGTGAATGCTTAAGAAAAGATTGGCTGAAGGTTCTTGTACTTAAGAGATGAAAGAATTGGAAAAAATTGAAAGGCTAGGAAGCAAATATAGAAAGATCTATGAGCCATCACTGTTGAACAGCAGTAACTGATGTGTAAGTAACATTCTCAAAAGCCCTGGTCTATCCTTTGCTCCTCTCCTGTCTTTTCTCACCTTTCTTCCAGGAGCATTTACTGACTATGGCGCCACAGGTAAGGCACTCTGGGACAGACACAGACGGGTCTAGGTCCAGCTGATGACTTTTATTAGTAAATTTGTTTGTGTGGGTTGGTGGGCGTCTCTGGCCTATTCTGATATACTTGGTTAATGTGCCTTATAAAAGAAAATTCACTAGGACTCTTCAGGCTAGTCTCTTTTGTTAGCCTTGGCCCTCTAACAATATTGAAATTGTTTCCTTGAAACATACATTGCTGAGACGGAAGCAAAAATAGCAGTATAGTTCTATACTTTCAATTTATGTATTTTCAGTTTAACACTGTTTGATCCAGAATGTTTGGGCAATGGGGTAATATGGTAAATGGACCATTCTGGTCAACGTTTATCCGGTGATATCCATTACCATCAATAAGACATGTTGATTACCCATTTTTAAGGAATTATTAGAAGCAGTAGTGATGTCTTATGTTTGTTTAGCACTCCACTTTCAAAGCTCATTTGTGAACATCATCACATTTGATTGTTCCAATAACTCTGTGAAGCAGGCAGTCCAATGAAAATAGATTTTGAATATAAAATTATATATATAGAATATGTCATCTTTTCCAGAAGATTCCAGGCATTGGCAGAGCTTTGAGGTTATCATCCGGGTATGTCCGTTATCATTGAAGAGTGTGCTGGGCATGGCGGTGCGGAAGATGACTGACTTTCTCTCAAAACTTTAGAATATGTATCCTGCAAATTGCCTTTTGGAATATTCTTTTTATAACCCATGCACTTCGTATTTGCCTTTGGGGACAAATTCAACCATGGTCTGGTTATATGAGAATTTTGATTATTTGTAATAGGGATTATTAGCAACTGGTTTCTATAAAAACCAACAGTGGACTCTTTGGTAGGTCTCAAGCCTTGAGTGGTGTTTTCCTGCAAAGCAAGGTCTAATTTGATAGTTGAGCATTCTTTTTTTCTGAGTCCACTATCATGGCTGGAATTAGTGAGATGGCCTTTAGGTCTCTGACCCAAATTGGAAAGAGATTATAAGTAGTTGGTTCCAGACAGGCTAGTGTCCATTATTGACTGGGTCACAGTGGAGTGTCCAAATGGTGAAGAGGAGGCAAACATTTTAGAAATATGTTCCTGGAGGTGACTGGGTTACCCCATATGTTAGAGACACAAGGCAATCTGTTTTCCGATCAGCTCTCAGGAGCCAAGGGGTCAGGGCAAAAGCCAGCCATGAGGGCTTAGGTTTCAGTTTGACTTAGAGAGAAAGTGAAACATAAAACTGCTGACAGCGGAAAAACCTTGGCAAAGGAGACCCTTTGGATTTATTATTTCAAGCAAACACAAGCAAAACATAACAATTGGCCTCTCCCTCTCCCCTTGGGAATGAAGTTGAGGTTCGCCTGTGGAGCGGAATTATTGGAAAATGGGTAGAGGGTATGGTACTTGGGGTCTGGAAGGGTTTGCATATTGCATGCCTCAGGCTGGGCTGAAATTTTCATTTCTCATTTTCAAGAAAACAAAAATCAGTGTCCTTGCACAAAATAGATATTAGCAGAGCTATGAGAAAGCTATTTTATGTTTGCTAAGACAGTCTCTGGTGAGTAATTGAAAGCTTAATTCTCAAGAAATAATTTCTAAATCCAAATGAAATGGATTGTGAAATGGAACTGCAGGTTATTAAAAATAAAAAAAAAAACTAGATCTGTTTATCGGTATCCATGGCCCCTTCTTTTCTTCTTTTATGCAACACGATTAGGTGTTGTCTCTTCTGACTTTGGCTTTAAGGGATGTGTCAGACAAGGAAAGGTCCTTAACAGATGAATCTTTGGCTGCGAAAACAAGCAATATTTAACAGCAGAGTGTGAGATTTCTAGGTCAGTGTGCCATCAATCTTATAGTTCCAGAATTGCCAAGCTTTTTCTCACTTTGAAGCTTAAGGTTGATTTTAATGAAAATCCCCCACCCCACCCTCCTCCATGGCTGTATCACACAATGCCCAGATTCCTGGTTTCCTCCCTTTAAAGACAAACTAAATTGTTTCTCCTATTGAATTTTTTCTTCACTGGACTGGCTTGCCTCTTGGAATCAACTGAATCTACCTCTTCATTTCAATCACCTGCTTTAATTATTTGTAATCTATTAAAACACCGATGTTTGAACAACTTCTAGCGATAGGAGACAGAAGCATTATTCTCAAGATAACATTTTAGCTGTATTTGCATTTTAAGGACTTGTCCTTCCAGTCTGCAAAAAAACCTAACAAATGTAGCCACTGCCTTGCTGGTAGCTTTTGCTCCCATGCCCTTAACAGCTTGTTGGAGGCAGGCAGGATGCTTCGCAGAAAGGGTTTTAGAATCCAGATTACAGAAAATCTCTTTATTTACCAGGATCCTGAGCTCGCTCTCTCCTCCCTCTGCCCACCCCTCACCCTGCAACTCACTAGGTGCCAAGTCCTTGGGATGAATTAATTAAAAGAGTGTTTAAAAATATCTCATTGCTCCATCTCCGCGTACTCCACATTGATTGGAGGCAGATGGGCTGCATATTTGTCTGTAGAATAGAAAGAGACTAGCATCTCGTTATAAATCTGTCTGGTTGGCTTTAAATGATGTTAGAAAAGACAATGGGCCCGCAGCATCAAAGGAGAATGAAGGCTAGATCATCCAAATTTTGAAAAGAATACCTCATTTCCTGAGTGCTTTTCTAAATGTTTTTAAAACTGTGTTGATATTTATTTATTTAGCATTCATTTATTTATTTCGTGTCTTATTTAGATAAACAGATAATACCACTGTTTGCTGAACCACCGTCTGGTGTTTCTGGCAATCTCTGCAGCTGCTTTGGATTAAAAAGTCACTGAGCAAAGACTGTGCTTTAAAAATGGAACGCAGGGAATGAACTCCATTTTGGCAGCTGGACTTGATCTGTGTCCGTCCTGGTCCTTTCTAGGATAGATGACGGCAAATGCTAAAAGACCTTGAATGGCGTCCTTAGGGACAAGGAGGGAGACATTGGCCCCACACTCCCCTGTATAATCGAAGCTTCATTTAAATCACAGAGAGGACTTTCTTCTGTTATGTTTGGTCAGGAGGGCCATCTGTCACTTGCTGTTCATAATCTGGCACAGGACTTTCAGTCATGTGGCTCTGTCACCCTGAGTTCCCAGCCACAGTGCTCTTAGGACCACAACGCTGGTGACAAAGTTGGAAGAGGTACAGAAACCTGCCTGCCACCCAGTTCTTTGCCCAGCATTGGAAGTGGGGTACTGGGTGCCTGTGGATGGGATGTGACCCCTAAGCATATTTTTTTTTGGCTCACAGAGGATTTTGAACATGTTTTAATTATTTGATATACTTAAAAATCTTTTATGTAAAAAAATTTTTTTTGATTCCAGTTTCTCTTAAAAATTGGGAGACCTGTAAGGCTTGGTGGCCTGTGCTTAGAGTCCCAGCTACTCAGCAGGCTGAGGCAGGAGGATCACTTAAGCCCAGGAGTGCAGGAGTGTGAGGTTGCTGCCAGCTACTATGATGCCACTGCACTCTACCTGGGGTGACAGAGCAAGACTCTATCTCAAAAAAAAAAAAAAAAAAAAAGAGAGAGAGAGAGACCCAATGACAAAGAACCTGCCCTTTTATCTTGGTCCTAAGTAATTATAGCTCAGCCTTGTTTTAATCACTTTAACACATATTAACTTGTTTAATCCCCAACAATATGATGCAGCAGGGGTAATTGTTACCCCCATTTTACAGATGTAGAAACTGAGTTGTAGAAAGATTAAGTAACTTGCTCAGGGTTTCACAGCTAGTGAGTGGCAAAGCCAGGCCTTAAACCTATGCATCTTGGTTCTGGGACGGACACTTTTTAGTCAAGCACAGTAAGGGTTAGCTGGGGCTGAGGAATGACCAGCCCCTGAGACAGGGTACATGCCTTTCAGGACACAGCCTTTACTGGGATTATGTCATTCATGTTACCTGCTTGATCTCTGACATCTCAATGGCAGCTATTGAGAGATTGAGAGCTGGAATCCATCCTCTTAGAATGTACCATTGCCGGCCAGGTGCCAGGTGCAGTGACTCAGGCCTAAAATCCTAGCACTCTGGGAGGCCCAGGTGGGAGGATTCCTTGAACTGAGGAGTTCAAGATCAGCCTGAGTAAAAGCAAGACCCCATCTCTACTAAAAATAGAGAAATAAGCTGGGAGTTGTGGTGAGCACCTATAATCCCAGTTACTTGGGAGGTGGAGGCAGAATTGCTGGAGCCCAGGAGTTTGAGGTAGCTGTGAGTCTCAAGGCTTTGGATTGGAAAAATTATTCAAAATCAGATTTCTATGTACATAAGAAAGGTAATTTTAACAACTTTTTTTATTTTGAACTCCTTAAGAACTTCTTGTTGTTCCTTCAACCTTGGTCTGTGTTGATTTTAGTGGAGATTTCTTTTGTAATGAATGGTTGTCAGGAAACCCACAGCATTGTCTCATTTAGAGGCTGTGCTTTGAAACAGCCCAGGGCACGACCACATGGGTCTCACCCTTCGGAATATTTTGGAATATTGAGCCTTGCGTATGTGGCTGTTAGTGGCAAATGTAGCCGACGTTGAGCAGCCTTGGGCCTGATTTCTTCTTCTGCAATCTTCAAGTGTGGCTGGTTAGGGTTGCAACTTAACTTACTCTTTCCTGAAACAGCTACTGTCCCTGTGGTTTTAGGAGTGGGGCTGATGTCATTTATTTCACAACAGGTGCAAACAGTGATGACCTGGGGATGACTTCAATTGAGGAAGAAATCTTTCAGAGGCCATTATTTCTGTGTATTTTTAAGAGTGGCACGTTTGCTCATCACCCAACAGATGGCAGTAAATGTCAGCGCTTTGTCCAGAACGGTGGTTTTACTCCCTTTGGAAGCCCTTCAGGGAATCCCAGTGCCTGATTATTAAAAAAAAGTTTTTCAGCTGGGTGGCTTTCCATGGCTTTCGCCTGGAATCCTAGCACTCTAGGAGGCAAAGGTGGGAAGATCTTTTGAGCTTAGGAGTTAGAGATCAGACTGAATAACAGCGGGACCCATCTGTGCTAAAAGTAGAAAAATTAGCCAGGCATTGTGGCCAGCACCTGTAGTCCCAGCTACTTTGGAGGCTGAGGTAGGAGGATTGCTTGAACCCAGGAGTTTGAGGTTGTTGTGAAGTATGATGCCATAGGACTCTAGCCTGGGTGACAGAGTGAGATTCCGTCGCAAAAAAAAAAAAGTTTCTCTACCAAATATGTCATTTGACAATAGTGAGATAATCACATATATTGACAGTGTTCATAGGAATCACCATAGACAAATATAAATGGGACCATTTGTTTGAATTTATTCCAGGTTTTTGTGACTACATATACTACATGCCTTCACTAAATCCTTGAAAAACTCCTATGGAATATAATGTTCATTGTACAGGTGGAAAAACTAGAATTTAGAGAAGATTGATTTTTATGCTATTGCTGGGTTTATTGCTTTTCTTGTCACCTAATTCTGCTACGTTTCATGTTGTCCACATTTTGCAATTAATTCACATTTCCTTAAAATGTCACACATTCTCCCTTTGGTTTTTGTTTTTGTTTTATTTTGTTGCTCCAGGGGTTGTCACCAATCATGTTGATCAGAGAAGCAAGTTAATAAAAAAAAGAAAGAAAGAAAGAAGGAAGGAAAGAATTGAGTCTTAAATTGTTAAGGAATCTTAAAGAATTTAAGAGGCAATGCCCAAGAAGGACAGCAATGATTACAGGAAGAAGTTAGTTTTTGTGTGAGTGTAGATATGAGATTGAATAGAAAAATGCTTCCACGAAAAACAATGAGAATATGTTTAGGTAATGGTAAATGATTATGAGACCTATTTGTGGACATCAAAGCAGAAAATTTCAAATAGAAGGAGTAGCAGTGCATGCAGGGAGAAGAAAGGCAAAAGAAACATAAAAGAATTTTTTTTTTTTTTTTGGTGTTGTTGTTTTCTTGGTCTTTACTTAATAGGGCAGTTGGGATCAGAAGGCCAGCTTTTTTTTTTTTTTTTTTTAAAGTGGTCGGAAATCCACATGAACACAGCACAAGCAGACAGACTTGTTCAGGGGTGAATGGTTGGTTACCAACTGACAACACTCATCTCAGACATTCCAGAGTGACCGATGGCACCTAGGGGATTTGTTCAGCTATCACTTTTTAAAATTTAAATGCAACATCGGTCTAGGAAAAGTGGCAAAGATTAAATATTGGACTAATTTCTAAGAATGGATTAGAGAATAATGGAATTATGGATTGCATCCACTACCCCAGTGTTTTTCTGGAATTCAATGTCATCAATCAGCAGAGCACTGAAAGGATCATTGGTTTTTAGATCATGACTAATTGTAAATATTTCAAATGAAGCACTCATCATCTGTTTAGAGTTTATCTATTAGTCTGAGAACGTCAAAAATTTGGATCCTTTTCTTAGACGTATATACATTGGGTTTGAGGCATTGCTGCTGGTTGGTCCCAGGCAGCAGGCTCTGATTTGGAGACTTGTGTGTACAAAGTTTGTGGGGGGATGCTCTCAGCATAAATCCTCACAAGCAGTAAAGGAAGCAAGGGCCAGACAGAGGGAGAGGTTGAAACAGTCACAACAAAAGCCTCAGCCCACCCGCAGGGAGCTCTGGGGCAGGGATGGCTCTTTAGAATAGTCTGGATTGAAGAAAGAGCTTTGGCCTTTTTACCCCTGTATTAACCAGCCATGAATGGGGCTGTGCTGGGGCGGGGGCCTGGTGCTGGGTGAGTACCAAGCAAGGCTTAGGAGAATGGGGAGGTGGGATAGAGTAAAAGGGGTGTCGCTTCTCAACGCTCCCAGCAGCCTGGTGAATAAATCCTTCAGGCCTGAAGGTGGGAGGGTCTGGGCAGTATCTCATTGTATCAGCTATAGATTATACATTCAAATGTTTCAGAGACAATAAAAAAAAGTTGCTTTCATTCTGAATGTCCAGGCCCCACAAAGCTATCATCTGAAATAAAACACTATACCTTGCTGGTCAAGGGATACAAAATTTCAACGATCTCCATATTATACAATATGCTGACTATAATTAATAACAATGTGTTATATTCTTGAAAATTGGTAAGAAAGTACATTTTAAGTGTCCTCACCACAAGAAAATGATAAGCATGTGAGGTAATGGATGTCTGAACTATCTTGATTTACTTATCCACCTTATTGCACAGTGAATACCTACTATAAGGAAACACCATGTTATATACCATAAATAACGTGTAATTGTTAATGGTCAATTAGAAATAAATAAATAAAGCTTTACCTTAAAAGGAGGGTGTGGTAGGGAGAAATTGGAAGGGAAAGTGGGTTTAATGGGCTAGGTGGGAAGAATTGGGGCTCACTATTTTCATCAGTTTTAGCTGTGTCCCTTACAGCCACCAAGGATGGACAATGGGAAGCCTTCTCTGCCTTCTGGTCTTCCCAAGGATGGTCTAATGGAAAGATGGTTATCCAAAATTTCTGTCTTAAAGAAAGAAATCAGCTCTGGTGACATCTAGAATGGTGATTTTAAAGGAAGGAGCTGGAAGGAACAATATGCACAAATGTATTGGGAACCAGAGTATAGCTATTATTGATATTGCCAGTGTGGGCAGCAGCTGTTTTCATATACCTACCAGTGTTTGTTTCCCCCCCCACCCCATGGCATCTTTACCTTGTGGAAGGTGAGCAATAAACTGAATAATCCCTTTCTGGAATACCCACGGCATTGTTCTATTGATTCAGGAAGTCAGACATTCTGTCAGCCTCCAGCCACAGGTGCCTGTGTGTTGACACTGCCTGCTGCATTCCATCGGCAAATATTAAAATACGTTCAGAGATGAAGGAACAATTTTGTACATAATCCAAGGCCTTGTGGATTACACCTCTGCGAGTAGTTCCTCTGATTTTCTCATATCACTTGACTCTGTTTTCGGAGACCAGGGCATTGACTGTCATCATGTTTGTGTTTTTATTAGGACAACAACTTGATTTGAGCGGCTCAGCTGTCAGACGATGGAAGGTAGGGCAAGCCAGCAGAAGCCTCATTGCAAATTGTTTTAGTAGTGGCAAACCTGTTGTTTACTACAACAGATAGATATTGTGCATATTTTCCAGGATTTGGGTAAAGATGTCACTGATCATATTCAATCTGCTTATAGAAAATACATTTTGCACATCGACTGTGAGGACCAGCCAAAAAAAGGGGAATGAAGGATTTGCTATCCGCTGTCAGGGTGTCAAAATGTTTATAAAAATTGTAAACATTTTCTCTCCTGACCAGCAGATCTTTCCTCATAACACAAAACAGGGCTTTACTAACAACAAAAACAAAACTCTCAAATATTACAGAATGGCATGAAGTAAAGAAATAAAAGACCCATCTCCTGCCCCAATCTGGTACCCAGAAATACTCATGTTTGGGGGCTACTCTTTGACATATTTTTCTAATGCACGTGCAAACATCCTATTCTTTTTTTTAACCCTTTCCGATCCAATTTTTCTGTCACCTGAATACTCCCCAGCTCCTATTTATTTTGGATGAGAAAGAGGTTGGTAGATTGCTTGTAATTATCATACAGTTTTTTTATGATTTATTATTTATTTTTATTAAATCATAGCTATGTACTGTACATTAATGCAATCATGGGGGTACAGTGTGTTGGTTTCATATACAATCTGAAATATTTTCATCAAACTGGTTAACATAGCCTTTATGCCGTTTTCTTGGTTATTGTGTAAAGATCTTTATAGTCTACATTCAGTAAGTTTCACCTGTACCCTTCTAAGAGGCACCCTACATGTATCCTACAGTTTTAAAAGCAAAAAACACAAATATGAACTCACCTGATGATTTTATCATCTTTTTAGGTTACCTAAAATAAAGTGTTTTTGTTTATTTTTGTTTATAAACAAACAAACAAAAATCACTGTGTCAAATTAGGTCCAACATAGAATTGGAAAGCATGCCTCAACAACTCTGGTCTAGGGGTGGCACCTGTGGCTCAACGGAGTAGGGCGGCGGCCCCATATGCCAAAGGTGGCAGGTTCAAACCCAGCCCCGGCCAAAAACTGGAAAAAAAAAGAAAAAAAAATAACAACAACTAAGGTCTAGAACATCCTATTATTAATACGCAAATTGATCATGTTATACAGACTTTTGTATAATTTAATTCTTACTGAATACTTCTAGGTAGATAAGCTTGTGATATATATATAAACACACACACACACACACACACATATTTACATATAGCATAAATATCACATTGGCTTGGCTCCTGTAGCTCAGTGGCTAGGGCACCAGCCACATACACCAGAGCTGGCGGGTTTGAACCCAGCTGGAGCTGGGCCTGCCAAACAACAATGACAATTACAACAAGAAAATAGCCAGGTGTTGTGGCAGGTGCCTGTAGTTCCAGATACTTGGGAAGCTGAGGCAAGAGAATCACTTAAGCCCAAGAGTTTGAGGTTGCTGTGAGCTGTGATGTTATGGAACTCTACCGAGGGTGAAACTCTGTCTCAAACAAAACAAAAAAACCCCACTAAAATAAATAGCACATAAACATATTTTAATATCTGATACAACTCCACTGCATGGTTATGTAGTATTGATTTAATCAGTCCTTGATTGACAGACTCCAAGTCTCTGTTATTATGACAGGATCAGGTGGAGTATGAATTGGAGGCAGGATAAGGCAGAGGCCCTGAAAGCAGAAGATGACAGAGATGGCAGCAATAATTTGGGTAGGAGATGATGGCCTGAATCAAGAAATATGAGTGAATATGGGTGATCAGGTTCCAAGGACACTTAGAAAGGCTCAGTGACCAAGTGCATATGGGGTGAGCAGGGGAGTAGGCTTAATGCCGTGTGTCAGGTTCCTGGTTTAAGCAGATGGGGTGGAGTGAGTGCAGAAAGGAAATTCAGGAGAGAAATGGCAAGTGGGAAGAAGAAAATGGATTGGGTTCTGCACACTGGGTCAGAATTATTTTTTGTG
>CAUYRH010106362.1:0-26266 GCA_963574655.1 Perodicticus potto
CCCCCCCCCCCCCCCCCCCCCCCCCCCCCCCCCCCCCCCCCCCCCCCCCCCCCCCCCCCCCCCCCCCCCCCCCCCCCCCCCCCCGGCCCCCCCGCAACACAAAGAGGCCATCTGACGGTGGGGGAGGGGGATGCCACAGTGAGCGTGCCCCGCCCACGCCGGGAGTGGCTTCGTCCCCCGCTGCTTCTCTGACTCTGCAGCGCTGCTCGTTCCTCTGGACCTGACTAGTTTATGGAACAATGAAGAACCCCCTAGGAAGAGTAGAAAGAGGGGCTAAAGAAGGTGAGTGTAGAAAGGAGGAGGAGAGGGAACCGAAGCTCTCAGTGGGTGGAGAGCACAAATTCACAACCGCCTTCAACTCGGGAAGGTGCTGCAGGGATCAGGAACCGCTGGAGTCAGTCGTTCCAGCCTTCCACATGCCGGAATTTCACCTCGCTGTACTCCACCTGGTGAGGTTTGCAAAGTTCACACTCTCGAGACTTTCATCTCACAATTAAGGAGGGAACTGCCTGTCCCAGAGCAAGCTCACTAGGGACGTCACATCCTGGCTGTGCATTGGCCCAGCTGGTCAAGCCCTGTGCAGCCCGGTCCACCCACCTCTAGACCCCAGTCCTCCAGCCCCACACAGCCGCTGGCCCCGGAGAACATGGCAGGCCTGCGAGGCAGAGGTAGGATGATGGTATTTCCAGAGAAAACCCAAGAGAAGTAAGTTACAGCTTCAGGAGCCTGGTGCTAAAAATATCATTTTAATGTAACCTGGGCTGCTTTCACCAGCACTTCACTAGTGGAGACTAACAGGCGTCTCTATAAATGCCAGAAGGTCATTTTCCATAAAAGCCATGAAATAGTTTAATTGAAATCCACCAGGAGAGCTTCTGAAGCAGGCAGGGTTGGGGAGCCTGGTGGGCGGCCTGGAGCTGCTCCCTGCTGTTTGGACCTGGGCCAGGCAGAGCCTGGAGCTGACACTGCAGCCCCTTCTTCTCACGTTTCATGACTCGTGTGGAACCATTTAAGACATTCCATGTGAAAGGGAGTCAGGTTGCATCTGCATGCCTGATATAAGATAATATAAGAAATTTGAAAGTGATTCCCTTTGGTTGAGAGGTTGCCCCTTGTATTACACATGCTGATGGGAAAGGCTTTGGCGTGAGAGGCTGCCAAGGTCACTTCCTAGCAGTGGGTTTGTCTGAGAAGAGAGAGCTTGAGGCACCAGGATCCTAAGGGGAAGGTTATCTTTAAAAAGGGGAAAGGGGGGGTCCCCAAACCTTGTGTGAGATAAAGGGTGCATTTTGCCAAATCACTTTCCAGAATTGCACCATGAGCATTTCCTCCAGGTGGTGTGGGCTCCAGCCTCACCACGCAGGACGGGAGGCTGTGCTGGCTGCAGAGGTGCTGGGCCTGGGGGAAGGGAGGCTACCAGGTTGATAGAACCTCACGGAAGAAGTTTTTTTTTTTTTTGTAGAGACAGTCTCACTTTATCACCCTTGGTAGAGTGCCGTGGTGTCACACAGCTCACAGCAACCTCCAACTCCTGAGCTTAGGTGATTCTCAGCCTCAGCCTCCCGGGTAGCTGGGACTATAGGCGCCCGCCACAATGCCTGGCTGTTTTTTTGTTGCAATTAGGCTGGGGCTGGGTTTGAACCTGCCACCCTCGCCACCCTCGGTATATGGGGCCAGCACCCTACCCACTGAGCCACAGGTGCCACCCGATCGAAGAGATTTTAAAGAAACCAAGAGCTAAAACAATATCAGGGGTATCAGAGAGCAGTTTCGAAAGCTTTTTTGAGTATTTCCTGAGCTCCTGTCAACTCCATTCTTTCACAGTCCTGCAGATGCAACCTGAACCTGACTTCCTTTCATTTGAATTGTTGTTTCACCAAAATTTTCTTGGAATTGTGACAATTGTTTCTCTCAAACATTTTTTTTTTTTTGACAGAGTCTCACTTTGTTGCCTTCAGTAGAATGCGGTGGCATCATAGCTCACAGCAACCTCAAATTGTTGGGCTAAAGCACTTCTTCTTCCCACAGCCTCCCAAGTAGTTGGGACTATAGGTGCATGCCACGATGCCTGGCTATTTTTTCTTTTTTTTTTTAAGAGGCGGGTTTTTGCTAACAATGGTCTCAAACTCCTCAGCTGAAGCAATCCACCTGCTTTGGCCTCCCAAAGTGCTAGGGTTCTAGGTGTAAGCCACCATACCCAGACTTTTTCTTTTAAACTTTTATAAAATTCAAGATTATTTTGACTAGAGAGAATACATTCTTTCGATTTAATTACAAAAGCAATATACACTTGTACTCAGGTTTGTCCCTGACGTCACATATCCCTGACTCTATTTAGCAAAGCACATTGAAATCTATGGATGCTCAGAAGTCATTGTGGAGTGGATATATGAAGAAATACAGGAAACTTGGAAATAAGAAACGCAGAATTTTAAAGAAACTACCTGTTCTCTACCTTCATTTGCAGACAGTCAAATCTTCCTCCACAAATACATCTTCTTTGGCACAGATAGTGCCAAAAAAATGTATACACATTTTAAGCAAGAAAAAAAAACACATTAAAATTGTAATACTCAAGTCATGTTTGACTTCTGCAATGACAGGAGATACAAGATACAACATAACAAACATCGGTATATATTGAGTATTGTAATTGTAATTACAACTGTAATACAGTTTTTTCGTTTCTTAAAATGTGTGTTCATTTTTTGGGCACTCTTTGTATTTTTAATTGTTCATTTTCTTTCCTATAAAGGGGAAGTCTCTTATAGTTGTTGTTTGCTGCAAATGCTGGATTTGGGGGGGGGTGGGAATTTCAATTGTATCATTCTCTGCTATGAGAGTCAGAAGACGCGTAAGCTGCTTCTGCAAGGGTACGCGTGTGGTGCAAATCAGCCTGATCAGTCACTCCAAATTTCCCTAATCTGCCACAGAGGGCAGCCAAGACATTTGGTAGAATTTTACAGTCCAGCTGCAACAACTTAAAAAAACCGATGTAACCAAAGTAAGTAGATAATAAGTGTTCCCCTTCATCTGCTGTTCCACCTGGTGAATGGAAGAGGCGACATATTTTCTTTGCTCACTTGCACAGAGATTTGTGGACTGAGTTGCCAAGCTTGTTTCAGGCCCACTTGACCTGCGTGTGCGGTTTGGAGGCAATTGAGGTGCTGCCGGTGCCACTTCCTGGCAGTGTTCTCATCAGCAACACAGATTAACACACAGGAACTGATGTTCCTGCACTGACCTAGCCTGGGCACTCACGCGACTCTGGGAAGTCACCTTCAGACCCTCTGCTGTGGTTAAGGATGGGCTCTTTATTCAGAAACATAAGGGGGAAATAATTCAGATTGTGTTAGGTCTCATGGGGCAGACCGTTATAAAATTTTATTTTGGTTGTCACCAGGGAGCCACAAAGAGGTTTAGCGAGACCAGAGTTGGAATGCCCACCGTCCATTCCTGGTCACGGTGCCCAGGTTATCTGCACACTGCGGTGTCCTTAACCCTTGGCAAACCTGACCTTGGAAAAAGCAAAGTGGTGAGTATGGTGTGACCTAAGCTGCAGTTTTCTCATGTAGCTGTTCATTCAACAAACTTGTACTGGGCACGTGCTGACTGCCACGCATGGTTCCAGAAAACAGAGTCCCTGCCCTCATGGGTCTCAGTTTATTAGGAAGATACGATTAACAAATTAACAAAAAATGCATAAGAAGATACTGGTAACCTGAACGCTATGAGGAAGAATAAAGCAGGACAAGAGTGGCATTAGATGAAGTTCTCAAAGGGGGATGGCATTTCTGAGCAGGGAAAGGACAGATAGAGAACAGCAGCCTGGACATTCCAGGCTGAGGGAACTCAAGGAAGCCCAAGTGGTCGGAGAGAAAGCGGGGGACACAGCCATGCAGGGCTCCCCGGGGGACTGGTGGCTGCAAATGCCAGTGGAGTGACTGGAGGTTCTTGCAAGAGACTGCCACAGTCTGCTTTGCCTCTTAAAGATCCTCCGGCTGCAGTTTAGAGATCAGACAGTTGGAGACAAGGTGGAGGTGGGAAGGGGGTTCACAGTAGAAACAGAAGGGGGTTGGGGGCATTTCAGCGATCCTCCCCAGAGGTGATTCCCATGGAGGAAGGAAGAGGAGAAAACTATTTTCAGAGAGACAATGTGGAGACTGAGGCATGTAGCCTCTGAAATGAAAGCACATTCTCTGAAGGGGGAGAGAAAAAGCTGGTATTTCTGTCTTTTAGGGTCTGCCTCACGGCATATTCAGCAGGATTGGGGAAAATCTGTGACTGCATGAGGGAAGCCAAGCGCAGTGCAGTGGGCAATCGCAAGGGCAACGCACTTTCTGTATTCACTCTAGGGTGAGTTTCCACCTTAAAACACTGGTCCTCAACCTTCCTGATGTTGCAATGTATTTTCATTATTACAAAGGGGTTGCGACCCACAGGTTGAGAACAGCTGCCTTAGAATGAGGTGCGACTTGGCTCTTTACATTGAAAGGCAAGCTATAGGCCATACAGACGCTTAATGCACAGCCGGGGAAGCTGGAAGAAACTGCCTGGAAGTCTGCGGCTGTTTGTCAGGAAGGACTGTTCTCGGGGTCAGTGTCCTGTCCATTCGTGTTGCTGCTGGGACCACAGGCAGAAAGTGGGAGTGGCGTGGCCAGGGTGTTGGTGTCGGTGGTCCACTCTGAGGGGTCACTTGGGGAAACCCCCAGTTGTGGCCATTTTGAGAATCTTTTTTAAGGGCTAGTTTCTGTTCAATTACAGGAAAAGAAGATTATGGCAGTTAGTGACAGAGGCGTACGTGGCAGCCCCTCCCGGAGCCACGGCAGCTTGATTCTGTCTCTGGTGTGTCTCGTTTTAGCCGCAGGGAGTCTGTTTCATCTGTCAGCCAGGGGTACATGGTAACAGTCTGAACCAGAGATGAGCTTGAGAATGGGTTGGATGTGACCTGGGAATGAAGGAGAAGATGGAAGACCACTGCTTAAGTGCTTCATCAGTTGAGCAGTAGTATTTACCACGCTGAGAAAGACTGGGCCAGAAGCAGGTTTGGTGGGTGTGGGCAGGCAGTCAAGAGGTCAACTTTAGACCTGCCGAGGGTGAAATCTGAGCAGGCAGAATCCCTCCCACTGGCGGTGCCTGCTGGGGATGTACACTTGGGACACAGCTCCCGTGGACAGTCCTTTGGAAGCGGAGAGGTCTGGGAAGGTAACCTCACACGGCCTTGTGAGGCTTCACCCCCAGGTCCTCAGGGGCCTGCCTGTGCTGCTTCTGCCGCTCCTGGCTTGCCAAAGGCGGGGAGAAGTGGCACATGTGCTGGGGCTCTGCAGCAGCTCAACACGCAGGAGAAGGTGGTGCTGAAGTGACCATCAGGCATCCTAGTGGCCCAAGAACATCCAGACCAACAGTGTGCTGTGGGAGACTGGAAAGCAAGGCCAACCTGGAGGGTGCTGCACGCTGGATTCTGTCATTTCTACCTCATAATGGGCACTTTCTCCTCCTACTCTGTATGTCCCACTGCAGCCACTGAAAACACCCCCGTGGTTGGAAGACCTGACTGAAAAGATGCCCTTGGGGCCTCATGGTGAAGCATCAACATTGGCCATACAGGCAGAAGAGCCTGCTGGGAATGACCCTTCTGCAGCCTGCCCAGGTGAACAAGCTGCAGGTGCGGCCAGAGCAGAAGTCAAGGAGCCAGGAGGGGCGGTGAAGAGCACGTGCTCTTGACAAGGGAGATGAGCGGCTCTTTCAGAGCACCCGAAAGAAGGGGCAGCACAGACTAAGCACATCAGGCCTCTGTCTGACGCTGTGCCAATGGGAAAACTGCTACAATGAAAGTCAAAATGAAGGTAAGGGAAGATTCACATCAACACTGATCTAGCAGATACAACTACTCTAAAATGGAGAAAGCTTTGTAGATGTTGTCAGCAGAGAGGTGGGGGGCTGGGGTGGGGTCAGAAGCACAGTGTTTCCAAGAATATTTTTGTGATTCTTCAGCCTGTATAGATCAGAGCAGAAGGCTAAGTAACTGAACAATGAATGGCCAACCCAAAGACAGCCCGTGTGGATTCCCAGCTGACTACAACAGACGTGACCAGGAAGGAGTCAAAGGAGAAATGGAAGTCTTAAACACTGGCATGATAGCACTGGCATGATAGCACCATCATAGGCACAGAGCATCTAACACTCGGGCTCTTGCAGAGCAGACAGTACTGAGACCAGCTTTCCAAGCAAGACTCCCCAAACCAGAAGAAAGGACCTTAAACGTCCATCATCTTAAGTCTGGCAGCACCACTGCTTTAATAAGTGTGTGTAACGCAAACGGACTTCAGGAGCTGAGATGTCTCATCAGATGAAAAGCAGAAACAAGAAAAATAAACTGTAATTTAGAGGCAATAAGAGCAGACACAACCAGAGGGCACTGCGAGTAGTTGTCACAGTTTCTTACAGAGTAGTGGACCAGCTGCTTAAGCCCATGGACTGGGGCTTAGTGGGGTGGGGTCCTTTCTGGCAGTTTTTGTACAGGGTCCTGTGGGGCAGTTAATATTGGCCATGACTATTTGACACATTTTTCTTAACATGAAAAGTGCTTATCTCGAGTATGATAACGTTTGTGTAGAACCCAATGTTTAGAATGGGACCGAACGGTATTAGAATTCAACTATCACAAATGTCATTTGGACAGACCAGTTTTCTTACAATTCTGAGAAACATTTAAAGGTCCATGGTAAAGCATAAATGCCTCTTGAGATTTCGAATTAGTTGTTTTTTTCTTTTCCTGGAAATTTGGATTAAAAAACATGAGTATACCTAGATCTAAAGGCTGAGATTCAAGCTTTATAAATTTATCAAGAATATACAAATGAAGAAGGTCTCAGACTGATCTTTTATAAGACTGTATTTGATGCTTTGTGCTTCAAAGGGATAATGCCTATTATTCACATAAGTAAACCTATTGGCTCACAATTCAATTGTATTATTTGCTTCCTATTCCATAATGGAGAATGTGTGTTTATAAACATTTTTTATCCACTGGCTAAATTAACATTACTTAAAATCCATTTCTTTGGAAAATAAATTTAGGTCATAAATGTGTGTATTTAGAGCTTATAAGGTTCTCTATATCACCTTGAGCAAAAATCAAGAAATGTCAAATTTGTACAGACGGAAATGAACGAAACACTCCTAGCAATGCCAATAAGTCAAGCAAGTTGTCACTTGCACAGGTGAATCAGAAAAGTCACTGTCAACTGTGTTTCTTGGGTGTGGAATAATGGACCATTACACAGTTTGTCTCGAAGCTTACATGGTGACCCACCTATAATGAATACATGTAATGAACACATGTACTTCTTACTGACTTCTGATTGATTGCTAATCAAAAATCTCAATACACAAGTTAAAATCTGAATTAGCTGCAGTACTTTTATTTTGAGAGCCAAAGTATGACTTAGGAGAAGGAATATGTGTCAGCACTACTGCAGCATAACCTTAACTTGCTTTTCTTGTAAGTTTATTACGACCCTGTAAGCAATATTGTCATCCATAAAGTCTTTTTTTTTTTTTTTTGAGACAGAGCCTAAAGCTGTCACCCTGGATAGAGTGCTGTGGCATCACAGCTCACAGCAACCTCCAATTTCTGAGTTCAAGCGAGTCTCCTGCTTCTGCCTCCCAAGTAGCTGGGACTACAGGCGCCTGCTGCAACACCCAGCCATTTTTTGGTTGCAGCCGTCACTGTTTGGTGGGCCCAGGCTGGATTCGAACCCGCCAGCTCAGGTGTACGTGGCTGGCACCTTAGCCCGCTGAGCCACAGGCACCGAGCCTCATCCATAAAGTCTTAATCAGCCTGGAAGCCATGACAAAATAGCATAGACTAGATGGCTTACACGATGGATAGTTCTAGAGATTGGAAAGTCTAAGATCCAGGTGCCAGTCAGTTCCCAGTGAGAACTCGCTTCCTTGGTGGTAGTCAGCCGCCCTCTGGCTGTGTCCTCACAAGGCCAAGGGCAAGAGGCAAGCTTGCTGGTGTCTCTTCTTAGAAGGTCACTAATCCCATAGGGTGCACTCCACCTCCATTACCCCATTTATACCAAACTACCTCGTAAAGGCCCATTTCCAAATACTATCACATGGGGGGTTAGGGCCTCAGTATACAAGTTGCAGGGGGGGCAAAAATCAGTCCATATAAGCCCCTTTCACTTACAGTAGTTATGCCAGGCACTGTGCCTGGGATACCATTGTGTTTTACAATTTTAAAATGATTCTTTAAGTTTCTTTGTATCCTATCATTGATTTACAAGATTCTTCTAATGTGACAAAAAGCAACCTGAGACGATCCTCTCCAATGAGATTCTTTTGAGATTTCCCCCATTGTGTCTTTAACTCATTGCACAAATGTTTTAAGTTATTATTCAACTTTAGGATAGTTGATAGTTTTCAGATATTAATGCAAATCCCACTTGCAGGAAAAGAGTACAGTACCAAAATCCTTTGCTACAATTCTGAAGCCCAGAAAGCTCTAAATAATAAAAATTATTTTCTTTTTTAGGGTTAATATCTTGAAACTATTGTCACAGGGTTAATAAGAATTCTGGACAGAAATATAATTAAGCATTAATCAGGCTGTGCTTTGGTCCACTCCCTTATAACTACTGAAGGTCAGGTAGCAGTGGATACTGAACATTTGCAACTCTGTTGTTCCTGTAAATAGGATCTGTGATGTTAGAATCATAAGGTCTTTGTGTAACAATTGCTTAAGGGGTTTTCCAGATTCTAGGTTCCAGCAGAATAGCTGATGCCACCCAGTGTGGGGATCAACCCCAAATCAGCATGAGACTGCAGCTTCTTCATCTCTCAGACTTCACCCTACACTCTTCAACCTATCGACAACCCCCACATTTTGGCCCACTCCAAACTCCTTAAAATCCCTACCTCCATTCTCCTGCAGGAGGCAGACTAGAGGTCTCCTCCTGTCTCCTCATTCAGCCACCTCACAATTAAACCTTTCTCTGCCACCAGGGGTCTCTGTGGTGCTTTGCCGCAAGCATCAGACGATGAACTTATCACAGTTACAACCTGATCTGAATTGACACGAAGCTCTTTATTGTTTTTACTCACTGCACTTCAACAAATATTTTTACATTTTGCTGCAGAAATATTATGGTTTTGTCCCCAGGAATAGGAAACGAACTACTGGGTGGCGCCTGTGGCTCAAGGAGTAGGGCACCAGCCCCATATACCGGAAGTGGTGGGTTCAAACCCAGCCCTGGCCAACAACAACAACAACAAAAAGAAACCAACTAATTCCAACCAAATGGAAGTGTATCCTGCTGGAGAGGAAATGGGACACTCATGTCTTCCTCACATCAAGTTAATAAATGACAGTGAAGTGTTGTATTTAATTTCTGGTACTACATTTTCATAGGGACAGTGACAGATGGCTTTTAGGAAGCTTGGTGGGTGGAAAGAATGTCTTATGGTGAGTTTGCAAACTTTGAAGCTTCTTGGTTCACGTGGCACTGTCAGTGCGGAACGGGGACTCAATTTCATTGGTTTGTCATTTTTCAAAGTCCTGTGAAAATACCACCTCCCGCGTCCAGGTTCCCCAGATTCCTTTCCCCAGCTCCCAACCATGATCAAGTAGTTCTACCCCTGTGCCCGCAGGACACGTGCTAGTGTCATTGCAACGGGGCTTGTTTTACTGCGACGCCTCACCTCTAGGGCCTCAAACTGATCGCTTCTTCAGGACAAAGGCAATGCCTTCCTCATCTTTCTACCACTAGTGCCAATCGCACGACTTGCACATAATCACCGCTCTATTTATATGCATTGAACGAAACTGGAGCTGTTTATTTTAGCCTGGAAAAAGTAACACTTGGGATGAATACGAAAGCTCTATTCAAATGCGTGAATGTGCATCATTTAGAGGAGAGAAAACCCATATTCTGTGTTATGCCAGCAGGCAAGATCTGTATCTTGAAAAAATTTAAAAACAGGGAGGTTTTACTGCAATATAATTTAACACTTTATTAATAAAAATGCATCAAAATAGAACAGATTACCTCAAAACATGATGAAGAGAAAGTAAGGAAGAATTCATAGCGTTTTGTAGGGTCCGTCAAACCTGGGGTGGTTGAAGCATCTACAGTGATATTGAAAGTAGTGGACCATAATCCTGAGGATAAAGACCGACCTATAAATTCCTACCGAGACAAAACTAACAAAAACAAAGACAACCAGATAAGCCAGGGTGAGGAGGGAAAGTATTTATTTACAGAAGCATGCTAACTAATGAGAAGGGATACTGAGAAAGGGCTTCCAGGTGGTGGGAGGAGCCTGACTGCTGAACCCGAAGTCTGGGGGTTCACAAAATGTGGGTAACCACTGACCAATAGAAAGAGACCATCAGTGACCAAAAGGAAAGGGCAACACTGCGTGGAGGCGCAGAGAGGCCAATGAGAGACTCGCAGCTAATTTCACACGGGGTATTCACCCCCTGCAGGTGTTTGCATGTCCCCCGCTCACCTTTTCTCCTTAATAACAGGGGCCCACTTCCAGCTCGCTTTGCAAGTGCCGTGAACTTTCTGTTACCCCGACACTTGTGCAGGCCACACTGCCTGTGCCGCTCCAGTTCTATGTTCACTCACTTGTGCTTTCATTCCCTCTCTGCCTCTCGAACTTTCTAGCTCAGCTGAGTAAAGGAACCAGGTCAGCTGGGTCCAGGGAACCAGGACCCCAGACTCCTGACAATAAACATGGGAAAGTCATCATCTGCAGCCACAATAACGTTTGAGATGACGCTAAAAACTGAGAAAGCAAGGAGAGCTTAGGGCAGTGTGAGCCAGCAACCCCCACCCCGCCCCGCCGGGAGGGGACTGGGGAGGCATTGTCTAAGAGTCATTTTGTTCCTGACTAGTTGCCTCACCCATAATCTTCACGTTCCTAGAAGTTGTGATACTTCCAATAGTGTATAGTCAATCAGTAGCTTATGTTATTTTAATTTAAATTAGTGGCGGATAACTTCGGAACTTCCTCTTTTCCCTTTACACACTCACTTGTCACTGCTGCTAATCCAAGCCTATATTCAGGACAACTTGTTCCTATGCTCTGGGGTTGTGTTCCTTAAACTCGGCCCACATAAATTCTGTAATGATGTTAATTTGTTCTCGGTTTTTTCCTTTAGGGCAACAAAGCCATTGCGTGAGGTTTATTTGGGGACCGGGCACCGTATGTATACCATCTCAGAGCAGCTGCTCATCTCTACAAAAGGGACAATGTACCTTTACGTTTGAGTTGTACTATCACAAGTAATCAAGTGATAGTACTTATCATCAATAATAGGTAAACATGACACCTGGACCTGCCAATGTGATGCAGTGAGGAAGGGACACATCACTTGTGCAAGATTCCTGCCAAAATACGTGACCTGAGCAGAAACCAGCAGGAAACAATGAGTGCTCCCAAACCAAGGGTTGGGCTACAAGCCAGGTCCTGTCCTCCTCAAGGAGATGAGTGAAAGGCTGAGAACTACTTCAGGAAAGCAGACTGCAAAGAAATTGCTCTAACAGACAGTTTAGGGACAATTGATTGAATTCGAATACAGATTACATATTAGATCATGTTAATGTATCATTATTCATTTTCCAGATTTTGATAGTTACGCTAGGCTTATTTAGGAGAAAGTTCTTATTCTTAGGACATCCTCTAAATAATAATTTGGGGGTTTCATTTTTCTCTGCAACTTACAAATGGTTCAATAATATATATGAATAAAAATGGAAAATAAAGAAATATATATATATATATATATATATATATATATATACACACAGAGAGAGAGCAAGGTGAATGTAGGTAAAGGCTATATGAAAGCTAACTGTAATAATCTTCCAGATTTAGGGCAGGTCTGATTCTTTTTCAAAATAAAAAGTGTAATTTAAAAAATGTGAGTTCTCTTATGAAAGGTGTTCTATCCGAGACTGGATGAGTTTCTAAGCAAGAAGCGATTTTTTAGCCAGGAAACTGGCCTAGATAATTCCATTTTTACCTTAGTGTGATAATCAATTTATGAGCCAACTTGGCGAGGCCATGATGCCCAGACATTTGGTCAAACAGTAGTTGGAATGTATCTGTGAAGGTGTTTCTTTTAGGTGAAATTAACATTTAAATCAGCAGACTCTTGATTAAAGCAGGCTACCCCCAGAACGTGAGTGGGGTTTATTCGGTCAGCTGAAGGATGTAGGAGAGAACAGCTGAGGTCGAAGGAGGGGCTTCAGACTCCAGACTGTCTTTGGATTGAGGCGATACCATCTCTTCTTCCCCGGATTTCCTACACTACGGAGTCCCCGCGCACCTCAGTAACCGCATGTGCCAGTTCCTTAAAGCGCGCCTCTTGTTTCTGCCCTTCTGGAGAAGCTTCACTAATGGACTTTGCTTCTGTTTCCCGTCGCCTTCTCCCAACCTGGTTTTCCTCTGCATTTCTTCGTCTTCCCAGAAGACCTCACCCCTCTCCCACTCCTAACGTTCAGGTCGGCCACGGAACAGAAGCTCCTCTCCACCCACCCACCTGGGCGCACTGGTGCTCACCGAGAAGCGGCCCATGGTGCAGTCTAAATACACAACGTTGTTGGTTTTCTGATTCACAAGTTTTGCAATCGCCGTGACTGCGGCATAGAATGTGTTAAAATCACCACTGGACTGAAGCCTGACCTCGGGATGATCCGTGTCTACTCAGAGTATCAGCGCCTTAAATGTCACCCGGCTCCATCACTGTGAAGGGTGTGCCTTCATTACGGGAGAGGAGAAGAAATTTAAATATCAGGTTGAGCTTCTGCGTGGTCATGTCATTTCTACTGATCGCCTAGTGAACACGTATGGCCTGTAACGGAGAAGAACCCAGTTTACCCGGCGATGCGGCCTCATAAGGCCACGTCCTTCCCGGGAAGGCCTTGGTCACACGCGCTCCCCTGGGTGCCTTCCAGTCCTGCTGTCCTGCTGACCACGGGGAGCACCCAGGTCTGCAGAGCTGGGCGCTTCAGTCCCGTCACTTCCTCACCCAGTGATACAAACAAAATTCAGCCCCTGGTCAGCGTCACGAGAACCCAGAGAGTTAAAAGTGGAGACCAAGGGCAAAGGAACATGTGTTCCACATCTGTCGCTGTGTTAACAGATCGCGCCTAGGGTACTTCCCAGGTGTCCGGCAGGTGTGGTGACAGCAACGATAGAAATCCACAGAGGGAGGATAAAAACCAGCACAGACACAGTCACGGGGGGTGGGGGGGTGGCACGGGGGTGAAAAGCACAGCCGCGCCGGACGCAGGCGAGGTGGTGAGACTGTGCCACCCACAGACCCGGCTGGCAGCCGCCAGGGGCGCTGTTCCCCGCAGTGCTGGTGGACGCCGCCCCGGCAGCTGTGGCCTTGACGTAATTTAAAGAGTCTGACATCACTTGCTTACCAAGAAACTTGTATTTCCTGTCAAATGAACCATGCGGTTAAGAAGGGAAAAGGCCCACCCCCTCTTGGTGCAGCTTTCGGCTCCGGAGCGCACAGAGGGCAACCTGCCCGTGTCGTCGCCAGCTGTGTACATGGGGCCGGGGTTACTTCCTTGTTCTGTGCCTCATTTCTTTTCCTTTTCTGAAATACGGGAATGCTAACTGTGTGCCTGGTTGTCGTAAAGGTTAAATGAGATACTCCTGAAAGTCCCGGGAGCAGGGTCAGGCACAGTCCCCCTGGGTGTTTGTGAAGTAGACAGGTGAGCAAGATGTATTTGCTTGTTTATCGCCCTCCTTGTGGAAACCCAAGCTACAGGAGGGAAGAGGGTATGTCCTGTGTGCCCAGGAAAACAAAGAAGATAAGCACCATCCCCACTTGCACAACAATTACATCTCACACTTCAGCTGACCAGCGAATGCCAGGGCCAATGCGAACACAATTCCCAGTGCCACACAAGATGTGAGATCAATCTAAAGGAAAAAAACTTACAGCTGTCAAAATCCACCGTGCAGTTGTAGGAGCCCAGGAGCCGCTTTCCTGGTCTACAGGGGACACCTGGTAACATCAAAAGGAGAATAGATCACGTGGATATTTAGGTCTGAAACCACTACGAGCTTACTCACCTTTGCAGAACTGACTCCTTTACATGAGAGAACTGTATCCCGTCTTATTTAAGTCAGACATAATTGGGATTCTTACCTGTGTTTTGGCAAACTGATGTGAGGAAAAGTCAGCACACTGGTCTGGAGGAGACAGAGTTGCTCAGGTGCTCAGACCGAACTGATGCTCCAAAGGCCGGGGGCTGTGAGGACTTGAGCTATACTGTCCATCCCTCCTTCCTTCACATCTCAACATCCCTCAAGATGGTGCTGAAACATCACTTGCTTTATAAAGTCTTTCACAGATTGTTGAGAGTTACCGGGTAGTCAGGCTCTCTGTAATTTAACTGCCCTCGTTCATGTCTGTATTATAACCCTTACCACTGGCATACCAGAATTATTTACTTACACAACTGTCTTGCCCACTACATTGGGACATTTTTCAAGGGAGCAGTTTTGTCCCAAACATTTAGCACAAGGTGGACAGGCAGTAGTAAGTTCTTAACACATGTTGAATACAACTGATTTAAACCATGAGGAATTAATCAGTCACATAATTAAGAGGTCAAACAATTAAGTTCTCCAACCCATCTTACAAAAAGTGCTACCTACTTCATTGCTGAACCCCACTCTGATCACCTTCAAAGTACTCTCCTCGGCCACTTGGTGACCGTTAGTGATTCTTAGCAATGAGGTATGTAGCATTTGCTCTAGGATTTCAGGAACTTAATTGTCCAACCTCGTATCTTAATGCAAGCACATAAAAATAAAAAATGCATTCATGGTCCAAAAAAGGACATAAGCAAAGAGCAAATTCAAGCCAAAATATTAATATGTTTTATTCCCTTAATATATAAACTCATAGAAATTGAGATGAAGAAGACCCTTAGGCCTCTGAGACCTTGCTCAATCTTCCCATAATTTACAGAATCCACATTAGAGGGAGGCTGAGAAGCCGTTCTCACTCATCACACAGAGACGTGGTGGGGAGAGGCACTCTCAGGCATATCCGGGGGAGTGAGAGCGGCATGGCTTCCAGAGAGGCTTCGTGGTGCTATCTGCACAGTACCACGAATGCTTATGCCTTTAACCCACTGATCCTATGACTGGGATTTATCGTACAGAAATCTTGGCACAGTTAAAAAATGATACACATAAGTCATGTAGTCTGGAATCATCTATAATAGCATAAGAAGCAACCCGTTTCCACAAATAGAGGACTCGTTAAATAAACTCCGGTGCATCCTCACAATAATATAAGAGGCAGCTGAAAGAGAAATGAAGCTGCTCTTTCTGCTGTATTCTGGGAAGGTATCCAGGATAGACGGTGCAGGAGAAAAGCGAAGCTCAGAACAATGAACACAATGTGGTGCCCATTGTGTGAGAAGGTGAGAACCGAATTTGTTTGGGTGTGTAAGTCCATAAAGTACCAGAGGTGTGAGGGGGGCAGGAGAAGGGTGAAGAGTCTTCGGATTTTAGCAGCAGAGACAGAAAAAATCAGTTCAAAACTTTTTTTAAAAACTCAATGTATGCCATTTTTAGTTTAAAGGCCCTATTAAAAAAAAACTAATCAACCTGTGAATGATGTGTGTAAAAATTACATTAAAATTATAAAATCCTACATCTTGCTCAGCGTGTAGTCCGATCTCCTGTCTTTGTATCTCAGCCTCACTTCTTACTAATCAGTGAAGTTAGTCAAATCTTTTAGCCTCTCTGTGCCCTGTAAGAATTTGATGAGTTAATAACTACAAAGAAATCAAGCACAAATACACAAGTTCTACATGACTTTCATTTGTTATTCATACTGCATTTAATAGTATTTTTTTTTTTAAATCTTGGTAACCTTTTACTGGTAAGATTTCCTGAATCTTTCTGATATTCTTAGCGTTCTTTCCCCCAAAGAGAATAAAATGAGTGTCAAGAGAAATAAAGTGTTTAATACAAAACAGCACCGAGCCAAGGCCACAAATACGGGAGCTGACACTTGGACGCTGTCAGCTCGTTTCATGACACACATAGAAACACGATGGCACAAGGTCATTGGCTTTTGTTCCTTTTTAGAAAATCAAAGGGAATACACATATAATAACTGGATTGTGAGGTAGTACGAGTGCACAAACTGTTTCAAGATGCACAAGACAGCTGTCCACACAGCCTCTCAAAGTATCCGCTGCAAGCCTTGATGAAATCAATGGGTGAAATCTTCCCACCAATATTCTCCTAAAAAATGGGAGTCACTGTCAGGCTAGGAGTTTCTAGAAAGAAACTGTAAATAAATGACAGGCAACAGGTTCCACAGTACTGCTCCTCCTATTTACAGCCCTGAACATAACCCAGCTATTTATACCTGCTTACTAAAAAAAAAAAATTACTGACGCAGAAATGGTGTAATTAGCAAGGCACTGACAGTAAATTTGCCAACCCCATGGACGGCTTATGTCGCCTTCTTCTGCGGAAAAGGAATCCGTGAGTGACATTTCGATATTTGGATTATCGGATAAACACGGAATTCAAAATAGCACAAAGAGACAGCGTATTTTTCTTTCTAATCAAAAAATGAAGCCTAATACATTATGAAGAAATTGTGCCCCCTGCTGATTTAATTGATATTAACAATATCGGCTTAAAAAAAAAAAAAAAAAAGCTTCTAGCGATGGAAGCAGAGCGCGGCGTCCTCAAGGTCAGTAATTTAAATGACCTCCCCCTGGACGCTGAGGTGGCCTCTCCCTGCAATTAGGAGCCGCCTGCTTGATACTGACCTTGGAAAAGGAGGAAACAAGGAGGAATGACTCCTTTTGTGAGCTTTTTGGAGATTGATTTTCTAGGTATTGCGCGTACCTTGGGCGGCTCTGAACAGGGAAAGGGAACGAGACAAGCCCCGGGGAGGTGGGCTGGTTGAAGGTGAGCACGCGTCCTCGTGATCACTCTCGGTTTACTGCCACCAAAGGTCTTCAGAACGCTGTTCCCACCAGCATAAGAAATATAAATGCTACTTGAGATTACTCAGTGCGAGAAAATTATTTTTGCCGATGAAGAGCGATCATGCTGGGGAGTCACTTAGTTAACCTGCCGGGAGCCACCTGCCCAGACTTTGAATGCAGCCCCTCCCCCCCACAGCTGAGCTAACCGGAATGTCGCAGGTGCAGTGCCACATCCTCCCTCTGGGGACCTCATTTTGGTCGCTCCTTGTTCTATTGGCCTCTCTACCGGGGCTTTTAACCTATTTTTCTAGTCTGGGGCCGATTTCCAAATAGCTGCTAAGTAATCCTGGAAGAGTTAACCGAGGAGAGCTTATGTTCTCCTCCCGGTATTTCCATTTTAGGAGAATGTCCCGAGCACAGAAAGGACTCTAATGGTGCATTCCACCTCGGACAAGGTACTAAAGGTAATTGAGGTAAAGGACAGTCCTTCCAGGTTCTCCTGGACAAGGCCACAGGCCCAGCCCTGCTTCCCTGCTGGCAGGAGCGAGAACCGCCTCTCCGGGTCTGAAGGATGCAAGACTTGGCTCAGGAGGCAGGTAGCAGCCGGGTAGTAAATACTGCCTTTTTTCTCTGTACCTAAAAAAGGGCTGTCTGGCTTTCCAAGGACCCTTTGATCCTTGGTGATAGCTGCCAGATTTAGCGAAATAAAGTCCAGTGCATCCAATCTGAATTGTGAGCATGAATTTCAAATAAATGAGGGGTTTTCTTTGTATTTATATTTATTATTTATCCGAAATTCGAATTTAACTGCGGTCCATATTTTATCTGCCAACCCTATCTTTGATTTCACCCGGTTTCCACGCCGCTTTCCACGGCTTTCTGAAACATCCCGCGTGGGCGCCGCCAGGCAGGAGGCGGCTGGGGCGCGGGCCGCCGGGAAGGCTGCGCCCCAGCCGCGGCCTCGACGCTCGGCTCCCCCTAGCGGCCTCCGGCGGCATCGCACCGCGGAGCGGGGCGGGGCTCAGACCGGAGGGCGCGGGGGCCGCACCCACGGGCTTTCTCCCGAGCTGGGGCTGCCGAGGCCGAACCCGCCTCAACCCAGGTCCGTTGCCCTCGGGAGCCCCTGCTCGAGAAAGTGGCCCTGTTTCGGTGAGTTAAGAATACAGTGGAAAAACGTCTCCGTAGCACACCGTAAGCTGACGCTTAGGTCTAACCCTGAGCTGTTACTGCCGCTAACGACTGACACGTCACCTCGCGCTGGCAGACGTCATTCACGCTGCTTGATAGACGTCACGTCCCGCCCTGCCCCCACGGACCCCAGTCGGGTATTCATTCACTTAGAGGCCGGTTTCGGAAGGGCGAAGTCGCCGCGCGCTCTCCCGTGATGCGCCTGCGCCTGACGAGACGAGCGGAGAGTGCGCGGAATGAACGCACGGGGAAATTCACCAGCGGCTCCGGAAGTGACGCTGTGGGAGCGCGACGCGGCGGTCAGCGCGCTCCTCCGCGGGCCGTGGAACTGGGTCTTGCTTGGAGTTTCACTTCCGCGCAGCGTAGTAAACTGGTGGCTGCAGTCGGGATTGATAAAAGAGAGATTCTTTTACCATCCACTGTGGAGCGGGAACTTGGGTTCTAGAAACCGCATCACACCCGGGTTCCTTGAAGGAGGGATTCTACAATGAGGGTGTCCGTGGTCGCTGGTTGAAGGAATGAATGGGACTGTATCTGTCACAATCATCTCCACACTAAAGCAATCACCTGTCATGAAACACACCTATTGGCTTTAGTGGGGGGCAAAGCAAGGTATTGGATTTAATGACAAAACTCTAGTGACAGGGCCCTCACCACCACCAGCAGTACTGAGGAGGGAATTGGGGGAAAGAGTGGCTTTTAGCACCCATCAGTCTCCTTGCCACTCAAAGGACACAGACTTAAGCAAAAGCAAATGTCTTGCTTTGCAGGTACAAGACAAATCCCCTAGAAGTTGCTCCCCTTCCCAATAGAGTCCCCCCGTCTGTAGGCCTTGCTGCCCAGAGGTTCTGAATCTTCTGGCTTCATATCCATCTTAGTCCTGACCTTTCACCTCACAAAGTAGAATGGTAGGTATTTGCACAGGATATTGAGACATCAGGTATTCATGCTATTGAGAGTAGCTCATAAGGATGGGAATAATAATTGCACAAGCGCATCTAGTATGCACCAGGCACTATCTCATGTTATCTTAGGTGATCCTCACCGTAACCCTATAAGGTTATCATTATTGCTCACATTTTTACAGATGTGGAAATGTCAAGTTGAAGAAAGGAAGTAATTTGGCTAAGGTCACGCAGAGAGACAAACAGACAAACCCATGTTGGCCTTAGTCACCTGTTTCGAACATACACTATTGGTGCTTGAGTCCCTGAGAAGGCATTCTGTACAAGCCAAGGCAGGATGAAATAATTAGAAAATGTATACCAGAAATAAAGCAAGCACCAAGTGAGAATACAGAAAGGTTGTCTGTCCAAGGGGTTGGTGGGTTCTGTCCTTCCTCCACGGAGCTCTGAGGTCTGGGAGCTGGGTCTCATCTGCTCATCCCTCCAAATCTGAAATTCTTAGATAAGAAAGGAGAAGGCAGTGATTCCAGAATATTTCACAGCTTTTAAAGTTACATTTCCAGGGTCACCTCCTGGGTATTCTGATCTGACAGCTCTTAGGTGGGGCCTGGGGTTTTGCACTTTTAGCAAGGATGGCAAATCTGAAACTGATCTGTTGTTATCTAGCATTCAGTGACTCCTCTAAACTCTGTAAACTGAGGCTGTACTCTTAAGGGGATTTTCTAGCAAATATTTGTATTATTGTTTTGATAAGATTATGTCAAGAGAGGAACATTTTAAGGCACCCCGTGAGTGAAGTGTATTTCTAGAGAACAGTAATGGTAGGCCAAAATTTTCCTGGTGTTTTCTATGGCATTCTACTGGCATTTGGCAGCTTGTAATGAAGCCTCAGTGGAGATGTAAACTCCTTAAATCTGATAATTCCACTTGATAACAGATTATAAAAGGTTATGTGGGGTAAGAGCTTTCAGACCTTTTCAAGGAACAGTTAATCTCATGAAAAGAATGATTTTGGAATCAAACTATCATAGTGGTTGTTTTAACTCAGCGTACTTTTAGTGCTTTAGAGTCTCAACTCCTTTTTTTTTTTTTTTTTAACAAGCATTTTTAAAGTGCTTACAGTGCTTCAGATTCTGCCAGGGGCTGAGAGGAAGGATGAATAACAGCTACTCGGTTTCAGTAACCTTAGTGTGTACCATGCCTCCTCAAATCCCAGCAAGAGAGAGTCTGGGCAGAGTCAAGTGAGTAAGTAAAAGTAAGACTGACTACAGATCGTCCCACTGATAATGGACATGACTGTTATGGACACTGGTGACTTCAGTGGCTGTGCTCATGGGAGTGAGGTCAGCAGCACGCTCTTTGAATCTCATCAGTTAAGTCAGGAGAAGTCCAAGACACTTTGAAAGGCAATAAAGAGGCCTTTATTGAGGTGTGTCTCACACCTTCACTTGAAGTAATTTTTTAATCCCATCATGTTCAATCAAAAAGTCACCTGGATAGGCTTAACCTTAAGACCAAAAGAGGAGGGTCTCAAGTTCTCTGACTAAATATTTCCTCCTTTCTCTTTTACAGTTTGTTTTTCCTAATTATTTAACTCTTGGGCCACCCAGTTCTGTCCCTCCGTGGCTGTTTACACCATTAATGCTCTTCAGGTATTTACAATTTCCTTTTTTGTGTGTCTGTCTGTCTTTTGGAGACTCTTCCTCTCTTGCCTGGACTATAGTACACTTGGCTCACTGCAACCTCCAACACTTGGGTTCAAGCGATCCTCTCACCTCAAACTCCCAAGTAGCTGGGATTACAAGTGCATGCCAACACACCCAGGTATTTTTCCTATTTTTTTTTTGTAGTGACAGAGTCTCACCATATTGCTCAGGCTGGTCTTGAACTCCCAGGCTCAAGCCATCTTGATATTCCTACCTTGGCTTCCCAAAGTACTAGGATTACAGGTGTGTGCCACCACACCCAGTTCACAATTTCCTTCTTTAATCATCACTGGTAGGACATGCATTTCATTATCTTTATCTTATCTTGGTGTAAGAAACTCTTCTAAATACACCTATGCACTTCCCTATGAAGATGGCATCATAACCTTTGTCTCACTTATAATTGAGTGAGTTACCTAGGAGATGATTTTACATGCTTTTTAGATTTCCTTCTTTATCCTCTGTGTACATTTCTGACATGTCATCTGCTTAAATATCTAAAGTTATATCTTTTTTTACTGGTTGGGTAAGTGAGTAGTTGATGAGTGACTAACAGGCAGTTCTCCCTCAGGAAACGCGAGGTTGTGTAAGTGTGCCTGATTCTTTCCTGCTGCAATTGACATGCACAATAAAATAGCAACAACAAGGAGTGGAGCTGATGACAGCCCAGCGAAGCAACCGGTTCTCTAGCTGAATTAGCCCGTAGAGAAATTACGAGCCTGGTTAAACAAGTAGCTCTCAAAGCCATTCCAGTCATTCCAAGGAGTGATGGGATTTTTCTTCACAAGCTCACGATGAAGAAATTATCTTTTTAATTAATGATTGTCTTCAGAGTGTGTCCCATTGTTCTGTACTTCCCATACCAGGCTGTGTTGTCACTCAACTCAGTTTCTGTTCAATGTGGATTTTTTAATCACCTTCTATATGCTAAGCACTGTGCTGGGAGCTACAAACATCAAGAGGTGACTACACATGTCTCTCTTCTGGCATGTTCCTTTCCTGTTTACTTAATTAGATTCACCTGTTTTTAAATATCTTGATAATGAGTCAGAGCATGGAGATAAAAGCATGGTCGGTGGTCGGAGAGACTTGGGTATGAAACTCAGGCGTATCACTGTTAGCCGTGTGGTCGTGAACTTGCAGGTACTCCCAAGTCTTCGTTTCCTGTTTGTAAAGCAGAGGTCACATTAGTACCTACTTTCCAGTGTAGTTGTAAGTATTACATTCTTGTATAAGTCCCAGGGACTTGAGTGTAGCAAGCACTCGAAAATGGAAGCTAATTAAAAATGGGATTTCCCAGGTGTGTACACACAGACTCAACTGGTCCTCTATCAGAAAGTACGTCCCTTTGGAACCATCGGCTGGGCTAAAATATGAAAAGAGTTTTGGGGTTTTTTTTTTTTTAGTCTCTCTGTGTTGCCCAGGCTGGACTCAATTTGAATTCCTGGGCTCAAGTGACCCTTCTGCCTCACCCTCCTAAGTGGCTGGGACTACAGGTGTGTGCCACTATGCTAGACCAAGAAAGCTTTTGACAGGGGTTGGCAATGACTCAATTTGGAAAAAGCTTGTGTACAGTCAGCCAGGGAATGTTAGAGTTGAGATTTCTCCTTCAAGGAAGAGAATAAGAGATAGTGCTGTAACCCAAAGTTTCCCTTTTTGTAAAGAGAGAGGGTCTCACTGCATCAGTGAGGCCAATGGGTACAGTCAGCCAATCATAGCTCACTGCAGCCTTGAACTCCTGGGCTTCAGTGGTCCTCCCACCTCAGCCTTCCTAGTAGCTGGGGCTACCACCATGCTTTAAAAACTTACCTAGTTTTTAAATTTCTTGTAGAGACAGTGTCTCACTGTCTTGCCCAGGCTGGTCTTAAACTCCTGGCATCAAGTGATTCTCCTGACTCTGCCTCCCCCAAAGTTCCCTTTCTTTAGGAGACATTTCCTCTAATTTTTTGAAGAAAACAAACTCTGAGAAAGGCTGTGAAACAATGGTTCACTGGTCAAATACCTTTAGAAAGCGCCATATAAGATATCTTGAACGTTATATATCTTAGCATATCACAGATTCAGAGAACACTAACAGAATGGAGTTTTAACTTTCTATCATTTGCCAAATTCATTTCTCTATAGAATTTTGTTTGCTGTTTTAACTGCATGAATTCTCTGTCCACCTATAGAATTTCTTTTTTTTTTTGTTTTGACATGCAAAGGAAGACCCTTTGAAAAATGCTGCTGAAAAGAATTTGCCTTAAAACCATCAAGCAGTGCCAAGGGTCCCTTCTGGGGAACCAGGCACATGGTTTCTCTGACTCTGACACTGACCAGGAATATAATCTTAGGCAAGTCACTTGCTATCTGCACATATAAAATGAAATGATGATATATCCTCCATAGATAGACACAGAGAGAAGACTCATTACAAAATGCATTTAAGGTGGGAACCGAAATTGGCAATAAAAGTCACTCTTGTCACATTAGGAGCATCCTAATTTGTGCCAGAGTAAACACAAGGAAGCCATTCTTAAGAGGGAAGCCTTTTGATACTGGAATACTGGGAAGAAGTTAGGCTTGTTTGAGACATAGATACTGATTAAAGGTGTCCACAGGGAACAGCGGGAATCAAGGCCAGGAACACGGAGAGAAGAAGGAAGAGAATTTGGTTCTAGGGTGCTATCCCATCAACAGAAATGGTGAGAAAAGTCTGGGTAGAATGGCTGAGTGCCAAGTTAGGCTCCAGCTTTGCTTAGAGACAGGGTCTTACTCAGTAGCTCACGGCAGCCTCCAACTCCTGTCTCAGTTCCCCGAGTAGCTGGGACTACAGCTGCAAGCTACTCTGCCTCGCTCACTTTTTATTAGCCGGGCAGAGTAGCGTGCAGGCTGGTCTCAAACTCCTGTAGACTTTTGGTGTGCTTGTTTGAAGAGCTAACAAACTACCCAGTTGACAAATTGGGTCCTAGGAAAAAGATCAGAGCTTGAAAAAAGGAAGAAATGTTAGTGCATTATTGTAAAAATTCTCAGAAAAGGATCATGTCTTATGCAGCTCTATATCTTCTTTTAATTATGGAAAATTTTACACATAGGCAAAGGTAGACAAGTGTGAGGAACCCCAGCATACCTGTCACCCCAACGGGAACTGTTATCAACTCTTTGTCAGTTTTGTTTGTCTGTACTTACGTTCACTTTCTCACACACCCTTTACATTATCACAAAGCACCTACTAAATACCCTGTCATTTTACCCATAGATATTTCTATAAGTGTCTTTGGAAGTTCGGATTATACATTATCACACACACAAAATCAACAGTTACTACTTGTATTACAAATAACTGGCATGCATATGCCCCCAACTGTCTCATTCTGGTTCTACTGTTGTGGTGGTTTTTCTCATAGTTTGTATAAAATCCATGCAGTGCAATTGGTTGATCTATCTCTATTGATAGTAGTTCTTTAATACACATTTTCCAAGGTAGACCCATAACTCTATAGTTTCCAGTGCAGAAGTGTATTGTCAGAGTCATCTTCAGGATAAACCAGCAGTATTTTCTTCATACAGAGAAAAAAAAAATCAATGTACAAAAGAGCTACTATCATTTTTTAATCCAACAATTAACACTGGAAACCAACATTTCTTTCCCCACTGAAAGTAGTGGTGGGGTTATTTAAATTCCCTTGTGGATTCACCTTTTCTCTGCAAACATTGCTGTGCACATTGGTCACACAAATAAATGATTAATCATCTTTTTTTTTTATTGTTTGGGATTGATTGAGGGTACAAAGAATTAGATTACACTGATTGTGTTAGGTAAATTCCCTCTTATAATTGTGTCCCTCCCCCAAGGGGTGTGTCATAGACCATGACACCCCTTCCAGCCCCCTTCTTCCTCCCTCTCCCCCTCAGTCAGTCCCCTGCCCCCCACCATGTATTAGGTCATCTACTGTCTTCATATTAGAATCGAGCACATTGGATTCTTGCTTCTCTATTCTTGTGCTGCTTTACTATGATGGCTCAGGTAGTTAAATATCTTTGAGGACAGTAGTTATGCTAATAAATACATTCTTACAATGCACAGATACAAGCCTTATAAATAGTCTGCTGGGTGCGTAGGACTCACTTTGTAGTCAGTACAACCTGGAGTCAGGTCAAAAGAAGAGGTGCAAAGGAGAGAAGAAAAAAGGCGAGAAAAAAACTTGTAAAGAAACTCATAGCCAGAAAGAGAAACCAAAAACAAAGCTTTTTAATTTATGCCGCCTTGGGAGGAAAGAAGAGGCCAAAATAACAGAGAGGCTGACCTGGAGTGAGCGCAGCCCAGGCTCATCCCCTCCCCACCGCAGCTGTCATCTGAGAGATTCAGAAAGAGAGGTGTATGGAGGTCCACAATCTCAGTCTCCAGGGAAGCACAGTAATCTTTTCCCTGCCTGGAAAGAAAGGTGTTTTCCGTATGCAGGCCAGTGCGTTTAACCAGACTCCTCCTTCGCATAGCAAAGTGGACTTAGATAGCAGCCTTCCCCCAGGGTGGGCCCCTTTTGGAAGTGAACTCTGGGGGACCGCATAAATCTGGGGGTCCAGTCGTTTGCAAAGTGACCTGGTGCTCACTGAGGAAGAAGGGATAATGACAAGACCTGTGCCCCGCCCTGGAAATGGAAGGCTATGAGATCAAGGGAAGAAGAACCATCTGGAAAGGAAGCCAGGAGGAGGCGGGCGCAGCCAGCCACACCCCGTCAGTCAGGTGCCAGGGAAGATGAGAAGTGGATGCCTCTTGGGAGCTAACCTAATATGTGTTAATATTTAACCTACTTTCTTATAGTTTACAGAAAGTCCACTAGCAAAATACTCCTGCAGGAAGAAAAGCATTTGTGTCTTTGCTTTGGAGAAGGGCATGAAGGGTCCCAGAGGGTCCTAAGAAGAGGCAGCAGATAGAAGGCAATGTGTTGGCATCAGGCAAAGAGGTGAGGGGGCTGAGAGGGAAAGGAATGAATTGTAAAGCTGTTCAAGGAGTTCCAGGTGGCTTATCTGTGTGCGGACTTCTGTTTCCTTGACAGCAGACAGTTTCAAGATAATTTGTTTTTTTTGTCTCTGTCTCACTATGTCACCCTTGGTAGAGTGCTGTGGCATCACAGCTCACAGCAACCTCAAACTCTCTGGCGTAAGCGATTCTCTTGCCTCAGCCTCCCGAGTAGGTGGGACTACAGGTGCCCGCCACAACGCCCGCCTATTTTTTGGTTGTAGTTGTCATTGTTCTTTGGCAGGCCCGGGCTGAGTTTGAACCTGCCAGCTCCGGTGTATGTGGCTGGCGCCCTAACCTCTGAGCTACAGGGGGCCTAGCCAACATAATTTCTTGAGATGCAAATTTAGTTGCCATCATGATGGTACTAAGAGGTGGGACCTGAAGAGGTGCAGAGGCATCAATGCATCCTTGCCACTGTAGTGGGAAAGAGTTCCTTGTCCTGAGAAGGGTAATGCG
>CAUYRH010106363.1:0-14037 GCA_963574655.1 Perodicticus potto
ACGCTGTCTCCCTGTGTCCCCAAGGGGAAGTTCCTGGGTAGATCCCACCTGCCAGAGATGCCTGAAGTCCTCTCTCCCCAGTCTCACCGTGCCCAGCCGCAAGGAAGCTGTTACTCGGCTGCCATCTTGCTCCGCCTCTCAACAAAAGATATTTCTATCAGCAAATTCCAAAAGTTTTTGAAGCTTTGTGCCAGGAACTGGTTATAATGACCAATTACGTTCTTTATTATATCACAGCAGTCTGTAGAAGATAAATTCAAACTAGAGCCACTAACACCACCTTCCCACTTTGTAGGTGCAAGCTGTTCCTCACATCTCAGAAGGAAGATCTACCTCCTCTCCCTTGAAAGTGATGTGCATTGGCCAACAAAAGTGACATTCCAACACTTCTAATCCTGGGCCTTAAAAGAGGCAGCAATTTCCACTTTTTTTCTCTTGGACTGCTCCCCTTTGGATATCAGCTTCCGTGCTCTGAGGACACACAAGTTGGATGTCTGGATGATCAGGGACTGTCCTGAGAGTGTGGGGCTGAAGGCCATCGTGGATGTTCTGACCTCTGACAAGCTCCCAGCTGACAACAGACACTCCAGGGATACCATGTGGAGCAGAAGATCCTCCTGATGATCTAAGCCAACCTACAGCTCTGTGACAAGTCATACATTTCATATTAAGCCAGTAAGTTTAGGATAGTCTGTCACAGAGCTGTAGATAATCAAAACATGGACCCAGAGAAATCCTTCTGAGAATTGAGTATTTTGGCAAAATAAAAACTCACAAAATGTCCTTCCCAGAGGCATCTCGGTTATACAGAATTGTGTTATATAAAAAATAGTGTTAAAGTGAGGCTCAACATTAAAAGAATTTAGAGGAACATATCCTGTATTAAAAATTACATGTTAATCTGATTCATTTTGATTGTGCTTTCTGCAATGTTTCTTTTATTTATTTTCCTATTACTCCCTTTTAGGTGCTTTTCTGTGTCCTTCTAATGCAAGGACTAAACTTCTTCCTAAACATCGACGCAAGAACTTACTTTTCCATGTAGGTTTTGTTTGTCATCAGAATCACCATTTTCATTGCCTATGTATTTTAGAATTCTATGTCCAAATACCCAGCAATGCAGTGGTATTTACGGAAGAAAAGAAATGTTCTTAACAAGTTCAAGAAGACAGCACCTGGTTGGCAGGGCAGATCGACTCCATGCAGTCATTCCACAATGTTGCTCCACCACATCTCCTCTGAGCCAATGCTGTGGTTACTTGGGAAAGGGGAAGGCCATGGAGGAGTTCATGCACAGAATTTTGTACCAAGGCCTGGAAATGACCATTTCCCACCAAGAATTTAGTCATACGACCATAGCTAGTAGTCTCCGGCTGGGTAGCCATGAACCCAGCTGCTATTTTGTTATTACAGAAGCCCCATACTTGCCTTCCACATAATACCACAAAGGAAGAAAGGATTAGTTTAGGTAAATAATTAGAAATATATGTCACAGATATGTTGCAGTCTCTGAAGGAGATTTTTAAAAAGTGTGGCATTTTAAAATAATGAAATGATGGCAGCATGATTGTGATAATTAGATTGGCTATCAATAAGGCTAGTGCTTTGAAAGAATAATGCTTTTTTGCATGCATAAAGTTTAAACTATTTGTTTTAAAAGACTATTAAATTATTTTCAGGCATAGCTAATTTCTATCCTTTTTGTGACTTCTATCTTCCTCTAAAAGCCAAGCCCAAGGAGGGCAACAACTCAACAGCTTTGGGTCCCAAGGAGATGTGGTATGATTGGCACACAGCAGTTCACATTCTGCCTGCTAGTTACTTTAAGACGACTCCTCAAATAAGGATGCAGAGCCATTTCTTCATATTTTTGACTTCTCACAGTCCTATTCCACCCTTGTATTTTCACCACTGTTAACTTGTGAGGGAAAACTTGCACTTCATCTTCTTATTTTGTGTGGCTCACGAATTGCCACATATTAAATGGACATATTTGATTTAGTAGCACACATTTAAATGTTTAAAATATGAAGAGTGTTCAAGGAATGCCATTTCACTTAGCAGTCAGCGCTAACATCATTTTTTGAAATGCTCCCCATTTCCACGATGTAGCCAAAGCTTTATTTATCATCAGATTTGCATTTTGTGATGTATTCTTGAGCCAGCCAAACTCATCTAAAAGCAAGCTCATTTAATGCAAAGTAGATTTAAATGTGACTGCTTTAAAATGGACCACCCTGTTTAAATGATCCTCCGGATGTAATTAGAAGAAACTTGAGTTCCGTGGATAGGAAAAAAGGGCGAACTAAATGATTTCCTTCTCCCTGGGTAATTTTTGACCACGCACCAGCAAAACTGCTTATCATGAAATGATTTATTTTTAATGTAACTTTCTCACAAACGGTTTAACAGGAGGCCGTTTAGAACTGAAGCACCACATTTGAACAGACACGGAAAGTGTGTAACAAACCACGATGTTGACAGCTTCCAGCATCTCTGTTTCTTCAGACGAGAGAGAAAGAAGGACAAAAAGAGCAAACAGAGAAAGAGAGGAGAAAAGAAACAAACAAAAAAAACAGTAGAGTTGTGAGACGGTCTGTGCTCCAATTTCGACTCGTATTCTGCAGCGTCTTGTCATCACATGAGTGAGCTAAGACTCTGTCACCCTCACTCGACTTCCGTCCCAGCAGCCATGAGTGATGGTAATGTGATTTGGGAGCTATTCACATAAAAGGTTACCATCCAAATGGGATCTGGTAGTATTAGCATGCTTGTCAAATCTCCCATCCTCTACACAATGAAGAACCTCAGAACAGAGCTGCCTCTTCCCAAGCCCTGATGGAGCCAAGCTTGGTGCCAGCCATTAAAAATAAAAGCCCGTTAAACTTTCAGGACATGCTTGCACATATTTGGGTGCCGCCAAGTTTTCGAGATTTGAGCCAGTTCAGTGATAGTATCAGCAGACCAGCATCTCCTAGGCAATGAAAGTAGTTGCCATGGAAACCCCAGAGCTGCACCCATCAACAGCTTTACAATTTTGACAGTTCAGAAAGTGACTATTTAGGAATTTCAATTAGAGCAGAAATATACACATTTAGATGAACAAAATGCTTTAAAAGTCTATAAGAAGTGATTTAGATATATATATATATTTTTTTTTTTCAATCTGAAGACAGACCCCTAAATATATTTTGCATGGAGAAATGAATTTCAGGAATAATGTAAAAAGCACTTGGTAAAGAAAAAATATTTGAAAGTTCTTTTATCCCCTTTCTTTCCTTGGAAAGGAAATAGACACCAAGAATAAATAAGTTGTGAAAAATGATCATCGAATTTTTTTTTAACAGGGTAGCCACAATATGCCGTGCTTGTTAAGTCAGAACTTGTGCATATTATTAAGAAATATTTTAGAATTTTTTTATTTGCCAATTGCTCGTATTCGTAGTTCTGGCAGAGTAATCTTTCTCACAACTCTGCTATGAGAGTTAAAACTCCTCTTCCTTCTTACTGGTGAGGGAAATTGAGGTTCCCGAGGATGGGAGATGGGCTCCTAGGAGTGGATTCCAAATCAGGGACAGACTGCAGTCACGCCGGGCCCTGGTTACTCTTTAACTCAGGCACGACAACAGTTGCTCAAATGAAAGCGCCACATCAAATCCCTCCAACAAAAAGTCAGAACCCATTAAAGATAACAAAAACACAGGCGGCCATTTATGAACAAAACTCAGCTCTGTAAGGAGACGCAGGTCCTGGTATGAGAGTTACCCAGCGTTAATGGTGATGTTAATTTGCAATGGTTAACACTGACCAGTAATACTAACAACAAATCCACTACTAGGAATAGCTGTGCTGGGGATCTGGGTTGGTCTCCTCTGTCAGAGACGGACCCATGTCCTGCTTCTCCTGGACTCGTTTGCCTCTCGCTTGTCTCTGGTTTTGGCACTGGAGATACAGAGTGGAAACCAGGGTGTGGGAGGAGAGAAAGATGGTTGTGTTGACCCCCAACCCTCCCAGTCTCTACCTCGCCTCTTCCCCAGCTCCAGGCTTGGGCTATTGCTAGTTCTTGGTCATGTCACCATGCCTCCGTGATCCCGAAAACCTGCCCCCACCTCTGGAAATAGCATCAACATTAAACAGCTCCCAGTTAAACCCTTCCCGCCACCATTTGTGTCCTGCCCAGACCTGATTGTTACAATGGTAAATGTTTATTTATATGCATCTTAAATACATGCTAACTCTATCCCTGTCACCATTCTAAACTCTTCATGTAAATTTAAGCCCTTCAATAACCCTAGAAGTAGATGCTGTTACTATAGCCCCTGTACAGCTGAAGAAATTAAGGCAGGAAGTTTAGAAATGCTTGTGACATTTAGTATCTCCTCAATCCTCACACAAAGTCATGAGAGAACTCAGAGCCCTGTGCTAGGAAGCAGACCTCTGGGCCTCCTCACCTCGGGGGCGTTCTCCTGCCCATCCTGACATAGGTCTCTAGTTTCGTCCAATTGGAGGTGTAGGATTCTATGATATTATTTTGATCCTCAGCTCTGGTTTTCTTCCAGGAGCCCCCACATGAGGAACAGGAAGACAAAGTTTCACCTGAGTAGCAGGGCTGCTGCCAGCGCAGAGAGGATGGACTTCTGGCTCCTTTTGGCTCCTGGGTCCCCTCTCAGGGTTGTTTTCAGAGTGTGGTAAACCGGATGCGCACACACTAGTGATTTCTTGTGAAGCTTTAAAATCAGGTGCTAGGACTACTTTGGGGTAAAGGGGGATGAGGGAAGGGGATTTCTAATTAGAAATCAGTTGAAAGGTCTTTAAAGTACACATACCAAGAACAGTTAAGACCCCAAGAACATGGTCCCTGCTTATTTGTCGACATCTTCTCTTTCTTGACCCCAGACCCATGTTCCCTCTCCCACCCCTCGGGCTGTAGGATGCCCTTTGGGACGTGTCCTTCTGCCTCTTTGCTAAGGTTTTCTTGATTTTCAGTTTACTTAGACGTTACCTTCTGAGAGAAGGGAGGGGACAGAAAATCAGCCTCATGAGATGTGATTTGTCCTGGGTCCACCTTTCCACGTGGGTGGTGCTGGCTGCTTTTATTGGTAAGCGCAGTATGTACAGCGTGGTCTCTGAGATCAGCCACCATCCTGGGTAAAACAAAGGACTGAAGCAAACAGACAAACTGACAAAGAAACAAACACAATTCCTTGGCCTGGGAAGACCATGAAGGCAAAGTGGCCTCTCCATGGCCACTGACACAAAGACTTGAAACTGAACCAAACAAAAACCAGCAAAAAAACAAACACAAATTCCTGGCTTGGAAAGATCTTGCAGGTGAAGAGACTTTTCATTTACTACTGTTTCCCCACAGCCTGGTCTGAGACATAAAACATAAAAGGTGCTTAATAAGTGAGTGGATGAATAAATGAATGAATCTTCTACTCACAGACAAATACACAGCTCCCGACACATGTGATGGGCAGCAAAACATTGAAGAGGAAGAACTTGAGAAAGGGTTCTACTGCTTGCTCCAGTGGAGAATCCCCGACAGCCCAGGAATGGCTGAGACGGGCTAGGACTAGCTTTTATATCTGCAGGGCTTCCTGGAGTTGGAGGCGGTGGGCTCTCTGGCCTGGATGAGAGGCTGCAAAGGTGGGAAAAGGTCATTCATGAGCTTGTGTTCCTTTCTCTACACGGTTTGATTCTGCCTTCTGCAGTCAGGATTTCTCTGCTCTTTTCCAGAATTAAAAGCATGGGGTCTGAAAATGGGGAGAGCCCACCCCCAAAGCAGAGGTAGCCTGAGGCATGCCACAGCTTTGGGCAACAGTCATCAAGCTGTATCCAAGATCAGCTATGAGCTTAGCTCTCCACTTTTAATATTTGTGCAATCAAGAGGTCCCACTTAGCAAATGTGCTTCATGCTTAACGTCACCACAGATCTCCCTCATTCATTTCAAAGGTGGTAGCAGGAAGCAAGAGGCTCAGTCTCTCAGGGGCCCTGTCACACACAGCGATGACTAACAGAACACCATATATCAGACTTAGTCTTATCTACGACTGATTGACATGTAGGAGGTCCTGGAGCCTCCAAGTGGGCACAGGCAAGGGCAAGGACTTGAAAGCCCAGGCTGATCTGAAAGGCTGAAAGATCATTTCTTTCCCTGGAGAGGGATTATGTTGACACAAAAAGTCTGGACAAGGGAATGGGGTGGGAGCTCAACTTTGCTTTATTTTTTCTCCCATGCAAGAAGGATTGTCTTTAGAGCTTTCCCTTGGTATCAGAGAGATGGTTGAAAAAAATATACGTTTAGCCAGAAAAAAAAAAAGAGAGAGAGAAGAAATACGGCATTCCTATTACAATTCATGCTGGCCTCAAAACTCAACCTCTATCATCAGAATTTCCTGTGCCATCCCGATGTTTGTTCTCCAGGGCATTTTTCCAATGTAGATTCTAACCTTTCAGTTTTCAATTGAGGTGGGAAGAAATTATCACTGTCTTTACTTTTATGCAATTTGGAAGTTTTGGACTTAAACATGTATGAGTTTTGGTTTAAAAAAAACACACCACCTTAGGACACTGGGTGTTTTGAAACAAATAGCCTACATGATTTAAAAAATTCACACCATTTCTTAAAGTTACCTTCTCAAATGTTTACAATTATATAATGATTTAAATGTTCCTTTATTCCTCAAGCATGTTTCTATTTTGGTTCTTGGCCACACCACAGTGCTGTGACACAGCTCAGCAGAGGTACCCATCCCGTTACTGAGACACAGAGACAAGATCACAGACCCAGTGCCAGGGGGCTTCCTGGTGGGCAGCGGGATTTGAACCTGAGTCTATCTGAATCCTGAGCTTGTGCTCCTGCTGACACTGTGCATTCAGGATTTCACTTCCTTACATCTGGCAAACCTTATTTTTTAGTATCATTTTAACCCCATTCAACCTGCATTCTTTATGCCTTTAGCAGAGAGCAGACCCTGTGTTAGGTCAGAGGAAATAGAAATGAGTAGCTCACAGTCCACTTGTGGAAACAGATGCTTAAAGAAATATTTAGCAATGAGTCTTCATTCTTTATTCAATTTAGCTTTGCTATGGAACTGCAGAGCCCGTATTAAAACCATCCATGGAAAACCCCACAACACGTACACACACGCACACGCACATTGGCATGCACACAAACTATTGCCCAGTGGGGGAAGAGGAGGTCAAGTACACTTATATGAAGCAGAAGAAGATGATTTCCTGGGCCTTGTCTAATTGATTCCATCAAGGATTGTGGTTGACCTTTAGATATGATGTGGCAAAGATACCATTTCTCCAAGGAGGAACTCTGACGTTCGTAGGATCATTATGGAGCTCTCTGGTATTCCCAAAGCAGTTAATGGAAGAACGATGGGCACGCAGCATCCTCGCTCATTAATGCTTTCAGGGACTTCAGCCAGATCGATGCACAGCCTTCCTCCCTTCCTTCTGCAGCCTGTCATGCAGTACTTGAGAGGGCTGAGGGCTGAATCCTTGAAACTTTATTTTTTACGACTTCATTTCTTACAGAAGTTTGAAATTCACAGCAAAATTAACCAGAGGTTTCCCATCCACCCCCTACCCCCACATACACACAGCCTCCCCCAGTGTCAACAGCTCCCACCAGAGCAGCACACTTGCTACAATCCACAAACCTACACTGGCACTTCATTGTCACCCTACGTCCATAGTTTGCATTAGGCTTCACTCTTAATGTTGGATGTTCTGTAAATTTGGACACATGTACAATGACATGTATCCACCACTGTAGTATCACGCGGAGCAGCTCCACTGCCCAGGAATCCCCCGTGCTCCACCCGTTCATCCCTCCCTCTCCCTAATCCCTGGCAGCCACTGATCTTTTTACTGTCTCCATAATTTTGCTTTTTACAGGATATCCTATAGTTGAATTATGAAGTATGGAGCTTTTTCAAACTGGTTTCTCTCACTGATAAGGTGCATTTAAGTTTCTTTCACGCTTCTCTCGGCTCCACAGCTCATTTCTCTTTGGTGCCGAATAATATCTCGTTGTCTGGATGTGCTACAGTTTATCCATTTACTTCCTGAAGGACATCTTGGTTGCTTCCAAGTTTGGGCAATTATGAATAAAACTTCTTTTTTTTTTTTGAGACAGAACCTCAAGCTGTCACCCTGGATAGAGTGCTGTGGCATCACAGCTCACAGCAACCTCCAATTCCTGGGCTCAAGCAAGTCTCCTGCCTCCACCTCCCAAGTAGCTGGGACTACAGGTGCTCACCACAATGCCCAGTGATTTTTTGGTTGCAGTGGTCATTGTCGTTTGGCGGCCCGGGCTGGATTCGAACCCGCCAGCTTAGATGTACGTGGCTGGCACCTTAGCCCATTGAGCCACAGGTGTCGAGCCATGAATAAAACCTCTATAAACTTCTGTGTGCAGGTTTTTGTGTAGGTGTATGTTTTCAACTCATTTGGGTAAATATCAAAGAATATGATCACTGGATCATGCGGTAAAAGTATGTATGCCTATTTCTATAAGAAATGGCCAACTTGTCTTATAAAATTGCTGTACCGTTTTGCACTCCCAACAGCAATGAAGCAGAGTTCCACTTGCTCCATACCCTCACAGAAGCATTTTATCAGTGGGCTATTCTAATAGGTGCGATATCTCATTGTTTTAATTTGCATTTCCTGATGACATATGACATGAAGCAGCATTTTATAAGCTTACTTGTCAAGTCTATATATTCTTTGCATAGATGTATCTGTTAAAGTTTTTGGCCTATTATTAAAAATCACTTTGTTCCTGGGTGGTGCCTGTGGCTCAAGGAGTAGAGCACTGGCCTCGTATACCAGAGGTGGCAGGTTCAAACCCGGCCCCAGCCAAAAACTGCAAAAAAAAAAAAAAAAAAAAAAATCAGGTTGTTTCTTTTCTTATTGCTGAATTTTAAGAGTTCTTTGCCTATTTGGGATAATGGTCCTTTGTCAGATACGTCTTTTGCAAATATTTCCTTCCGGTTTGTATCTTGTCTTTTCTTTCTCTTGATAGCACCTTTTGCAGGGCAGAAATTTTTAATTTTAATGACATCCAGCTTATCACTTATTTCTTTCATTGTGCCTTTGGTGTCATTATCTAAAAAGTCATTGCTAAGCCCAAGTTCATCTAGATTTTCTCCTATGTTATCTTTTAAGAGTCTTCTAGTTCTACATTTTACATTTAGGTCTATGATCCATTTTTAACTTTTTATATGGGAAAATTTAAAATATGCACATGAGAAGAAAATAGTGATTCCACAGACCCATCATCTAATACCCAGTGTTAACAATTATTAACATTGTCTTAATCGTATTTCGTGTATGTTCTTGGGGTTTCGGGTGGCTTGTTTGTTTCATATGACATTGTTTTGCTCCTGCCTACCTGGGAGAGGTTACCTTTTCAGGGAGTAGTTAGACACAGGGACCTGACCCTGTGTATACTGGGGGGTCACTAAGTACTAGTCTGGCTCTGTCTGCACTTCTGGGGCCCTGGTTCCCAGAGAATTTTTTAAATGGACCAACTAGCTGAGCTACATCTATTAACTTGGGTTGGCTTTTGCAATTCCTTCTTAGTAGTTCTTAGTGTGTTTGCTTTGAGGAGCTTGTTTTTGCAGTTACACTTGAGGGCCAGCCTTAATAGCTTCATTTGCTCTGATAGCAAAGCAAAAAGAGCCAGTCGACATTACAAGTGGAAGGAGAAAACAAGCCTAACTAAAAGTCCTTGAGCAAATATGAGTACACAGGCAAATTTTCCAAACATTGAGATAAATATTCTGTTTATTGTACCTACCCCATATCCAGAGTTTCCCGCAAACCATTGTTAGTCATGAATTCCAGGCTTTTAGTGATTGAAATGATTTTCTCTCATTTTATGGGCTCCAGAGATATTAAGTAATCTACTTGAGGTCACACAGCTTGCCTCCTGATGCTAAAGCCTGAGCACCTGACAGTTTTTCCACACTACCTCTGAATACTGATGCCAGCACCAAGGTGAGAGAGCACCTAGCTCTGAGCATCTTTAACTGCTGAGATCTTCTTCAAGGAAGTAATTTGCTTTATATATAACCATGTTGGTACTAGATACATAGTAGATGATAGCACGTAACGGCCTGTGATATAAGAAAATTACCGTGTAGAAGGAGAAGGCCCTCCCAGTGGAATGGTTAGCTCAGATGGGAAAGTGAGGCCTGGATGAAGTCAAACATCCCATCCTCTCCCTGCTCCAGAAAGAAGGCACAGCCCTCAGGTCACAAGTCCTCTGCTGGGGGGAAACTCACTCAAAGGGCGTATCTACATGGTGATAGGTAAGGTGCAGAATCTATAAAGGGAAGAAGAAATAGGCTCATTCACCATAAAGTGTTCAAGGCAATGTGTATGAAAAAGCCCTTGGCTATACGAAACCATCTTTGCAAGCTGTGTGGCCCTGACTCCCCGCTTCTGTGTCCAAGTTTTAACCGAGTCCATGTTGAGTACAGGTACCTGAAGTGATGTCAAGAGAAATTTCACTTATTCCTAAAGATGTGGCAGGACTTGGGTGGCCCCCAGGGCAAGTGCTACCCATCAAGGAAAGTGAACCATGCTTAGTAAACCCTCTGTCTGTAGGGCATAGGGTGCCACTATGTGAGAAGAGAGAAAAATGGCTGTCTATAATATGGGTTGTTGCACATTATGGGCTTCCTTGGAATGAGTTAAATTCTCTTCTGTGGCTGACCATAATTCACCACTGGGTCTCCTCTGCTAGATATGTATTTCTGAAGTTCCTAGAAATGCAGAGGCAGGTGCACCCTAGAACCGGTAACAGAGATCCTCTCTGAATTAGCTCAGGCCCCAAATGGGCCCGGTGCTGTCTGTGACTTGTTCCAGGGAATACTCTGTACCCTGGAAGCCAGGCCTCAAATATTCAAGGCTTGCCATCTCCAGGGTAATTAAAGGGGGCGAGTAAATCACAAACTGAAAAATAGCCCTGAGTGCTTAAGTACATGTCAGTCACCGAGACTGGCATCTACTCAGAGTGGAGGGGACCTGGGGTTTGCATTACACACAACTCCCCATGAGATCATTAGGGCTACTTCAAGCACATGGCTCTTAGAGCAGCCACAGCCCCTCCCTTTTGCCCAAGTAAACGCAATCAGATTCAACTTGGAGCAAATTAGGGAGGCAAAATAAAGCACGCTTACTGAAAACCAGCAAGAAACTCTACCGTCTGCCATTAGAAAAATTAGAGAGCATTTAACAACACGGGACCATTTTTTGTTGGAAATAAAAGAGGCCCTGAATGGAGAGCACCAGGCCAGAGCTGAGGGCAGCGTCCAGGTGAGATCAAACGCAGATCGGGGCCGGCCCCGGACTAAGTCCTTATTAGCTGATGAGCGAAGACTGCCCGGCGAACCAGATGTGTGAAAATTGGCCACGCACCAACTTTCCAAATCCACGACATGTTCTCCTGGTTGACTTACTTGTATAATTTCCCGTGTAAGAGGAAAAATAGCACGGGCAGCATTTTCCAGAACACTGGCACTGTGTCAATTTCAGTCCTTGAAAACTTAGTATTCTAACAGGGCATCCATAACTAAGTGGTGGCCAGCTTTTTTTTTTCTCTCCTATGTTTTTTCTTCTCCCTTTCCTTTTAGGCCTCATGGTCACACCTCATAATTAAGATTCTAATTTGTTTAACATCTAGGTGCGGAGCATAAAGGCACCACTAAACACCGATAGGTAAGGTAGCTACTGGCTAGTGACGAATGGGGGCGGGGAGCGGTGCAGAAGGAGAGAAAAGTACACAGATGACTTTCATTTCCTGATAGGCATTCTGCCTCGAAACCTGCATCAAGCCCTGAAATATGTATTTCTCTAAAGACTGTGAATGTTTAAAATGTCATCTTAAATTAGTAAGTGTCTTTAAATCTTCAGTCTTTTGTCACATTTTAGTAATGTTTATTACACACCATAAATCTCATTCATATCCACATAAATTGAGCCCCTAACCACGAGGGAAACAAGTGCTTCTACTTGCTGATCTAAGATTCAGGAACAGGGGAATGACATCTAACAGTATGATTGCAAAAGAGAAGCTCTCTCGAGGAAACTGGTTTGGGGAGAAGGAATAATCGTCTTTCTACCTCGGTTGGTGAGACAAAAATTTTATTATCTCTGAAATTCTGCCTCATGATTTTAGGGATTCAAATAAATGGTCAGGTTCCTAATGGAAGTTTATATAGGTCATTTCAACTCCATTTGCATTTGCGTTGATTTCAGCAAGTACAGCAATGGTGAATGAGATAAATTGAATCAAAGTTTGTTAAGATAGTAGGGGAAAACAAGAGAGAAACAATTTATAAAAGTTCAGGGGTTATCTGCAGTGGGATTTTAGCGTGCATAAGGACTAAGGGTGGCAAGATAAGAAGGGAAGAAAAAAAAAAAGAGCTCTGTTTAAAAGTCCTGAACTGGCTGTCCGCAGACATCTGGGTTTCTAAGACCAGTAAAATCTTATTTTAAATTTCAGGGACTGATGTAGAGTTGATAATGTTTAATTTTTTCCAAATAAGTGACACTTTAAAATGTTAACTATTATTTCATGTTCTTATAAGTAGTAGAGATCCTTTTACTCAGAGTTTTAAAAATTGAGTAAGATTGGCTTCAGGGAAAATCCACCTTACTGCCTTTTATTTTCTTGTTTTGCCATGAGTTAGCAATGGAATGCAGACTGTTCTTGAATTGCTGGGAGTTCCAGGCAGAACTATCTCTAATCCCAATGAGATCCCCAGTGTTTTAGGAAGTTATTTCCCACCCCTGTCCCTACATCTCACAAGCTTTCCATGGGCACTTTTGTCTGCTGACTGCTCAGGTTCCTAACGGGAGGGAAACTCACAGCCAGGCTATGGCCAGAGTACAGGGCACAGTGAACCAGCAGGGATGGTCAGAGGTAGTCTGGTAGAGACGGTAAGTGGCTGAGGAACTCTGGGCTAAGATAGGTCTAAGGTCCTCTCTAACTGCCTGGAAATCTTTTCAGTACCCAAGTTTTCATGCTAGTAGAGACATCTGCTCTTATAAATCCATCCTAACCACTTTACCGTTGGGTAGAGTAGAACAGTGGGTGGCAAACGTGGCTGAAAAGCAGAACAGCATAGAAGCATTTGGACAATGCAGATTTGGTTCTCCACCTCTGAAAATTCTAAGGTAATGCTTCTAAGATATGATCTGGAAGCTGTACTTAACAAAAATAAAATAGAACGGGGTGATTCTGGAGAAGCCCACTTTCTCCTGGGCTCCCTCCTTCCCCGGGACAGACTTGGTATCATGTTCCCTCCAGCACTTTGGTGCTCTTACTAGATGGCTTTTCTCACCTGGCAACTGTCACTCTCGACCACCAGACCCATCTCCTGCCAACATGAACACATATCCACACATACACATATGCATGTGTGTGAGCGTGGACACATCATCCCACGTTATTAAAATTTTAGGCAGGGAAGTGACTTAGGTTAGGTGTCACAAAAGTGAACGTAATGCCTGCCATGTGACAGAGGCTAGCCAAATAAGCATTTACTCAGTGTATATCAGTGAATGAGTCCTTTCCAACTCTAAAATTCTGCACTCCCTCCCATAGATAAGCAGTAAGAGAAAGTAATAGAAAGCTTAGACTCACACAGAATGATAATCAGAGAGGAGTTGTGATGATATGGAAAGATCTGGGTTCTAGTTCAGATTGTACCATTGTAGCTGTGGCCCGTTAGTGACTCGTAGCTTAATAGTCAAACAGATCAAGTGATCTCTATAATCCTTTTTAGCTCAAAAATTTAGTGAGAAATGGATGAAAATAATCTTCTTTCTAAAATTATAAACTGGCTTGCATTTTCATTAATATTTAGTGAATCATACAATTCCAAGGAAGGCACAATCCCAGTATGAATGTCTGGCCTCTAAATTAACTCTTTTTATACTTATTATTTGAAAATAAAAATACCTTTTTTTTTTTTCTTTCTGAGACAGAGTCTCACTATGTC